>BQNB010080038.1:2749-23754 GCA_026074375.1 Tanacetum coccineum | reverse complement strand
AGAGTGAATGGCTACTTGGTAAAGGCTCATCAAACCCATTCATGTAGCTGTGGTGATACTGTTGCTGTCCATTCATCTTTCAATGCTGAGTTTCTTGTTGCTGCTTCAAAGTTCTGACGTTTGTTTTTAGAGATGGTTTCAAGATGTAGCAGTTCAATCCTCTGGTGCTATCAATGAAAGATCTATCTGGAAACTTGAAGTTAACTATGTCAAATTCAAGTTTAGGGAAGGATTGTTAGGAATTTTGTAATAGAGAGTTACTACTAGTAGGTATGTAGTTCCTACTGGTAGAGTATATAGTTCCTACTGGTAAGGATAGTAGTAAAGTTAGTACTGGCAGTACAAAAGTTATTCCTGCTGGTAGTACAATAACTGCTAGTAGTACAATATTAGTCCTGGTAGTATTATGCTTACTCCGGGTTGTTAGTAAAGTTAGTTAGTGATAGGGATATGCATGAGATATCCTAGGAAGTGATAACACTTATCACTTTAGCTTTTAGTTAGGGTTCCGTGTGTATTTAAGAAACCGGCTTGGATGAAGGAACGGATTGATTCAGTAGAAAAACACATTTATTATCAATAGAAAAGATCCATAGAGGATCGTTGTTTAGTAATTCTTTAACTCTGTTGTTATTGATGTTCACGAACCTGAAATACCAAGAGTTTTGTTGTCGATCAGCTGGTAGCCCAAACAAAATAGCGTTCTGCTCCTTCTAGAAAAACGAACACTAAAACACCCTTCTTGATCGATCATAGATAACCAGACACCTCGCGAACCAAAGCTCTTGATACCACTTGTAGGATTCAACAACCTACAACCCTGGTTACTAGATGTGGAACCTCGACTTTAAAGTTGAAGACACACACCAGCAGCAATAATGAATCGACAGAAAAGAAAGAAAAGAATAACGAGCACACACAAGGTAATATCCCTAATCGACATTTAGATTAGTAATTGAAAGAATGCGTCCAAATCCTCTCCCCCTCACCTCCTTTTATAGAGATGAGTGAGAGGACAAACCGACTCTTACAAGGATTGTATGTCGGCTGTGATAATAAGAAAAAGGAAAACGTGTTGGGCTTGGGACACAAGTAAACCAACGACCCTTATTCTAATCCTACTCGACTAATAGTAACTTGACTTAACACTAAGACCCCTAGACTTCGTAATAGGCTAATATAGAGACTAAACTTGTAACACTAGTAAAATCGATCTTTTCTCTTTTCTAAACTATATTGTGTTTTTTATTTTCATTCAGTTATCCTAGCTAATGTAATGGTAGAAACTGGTGGAAAGCGTCATATTGTCCCCTTTCTCACTATTTTTACCCATGTAATAGTCATCACATTTTTTACCATGTAAGTAGTCTAAGAAAAATGAGGAAATCAATGCAAAAGCAGGAGTTTTCAGAATTAGGGTATTTGATAAGCAGAGTTATTGCATAAGGGCTATGACAGGTTTTCCAGAAAATATTGAGTCAACTCAATCAGATCATACTAAGCTAAGATAAATGAAGATTGTAACATGACGTTTCTCAGAGCACTTCCACCCGTCTTGTCACAGATGTCCATCACTCTTAACACAAAAGGTGGTTTAATTACTAAGCTTGATGATCTTTGAACAACAAGCTTAGACTCTTGAAATTATGTGAAGGTGAGGCCTCAAGTTATCGATTCAAGAGGTACGTCTGCTCCTACCCATTCAGCCTTATTAGTGCTTGCTAGCACAAATTCAAGATGTCATACTCCTGAATCAATCCCATTCAACCACTTTTACTTCTACCTTTATCAAGTCATCTGCTTCTAGCAATGTGATGGAAAATGTTCTCGCATTTCCTTTTGTTGCTGAAATGATCCATAACAGCAGATCCTCTTATGAAGATTTTGATCAAATTGGGAAATTGGATTTGGAGGAATTAGACATCAAATGGCAAATGCAATGGCTCTTCTTTTTATAATTAACAGATTATAAAACTCGAAAGCTAGGAGATAAAGATGAAAATTTAAATAACAAGGATGCTACACAAGGTTTGACAAGAGATGAAGGTCAAATGTTATAAATGCTCAGAGTTGGGTCACTTTGCTAGGGAATGTACAGGAAAACAGTTGGATTCTAAAGCAAGGTACTCTTCATTCAAACTTAAGGAGCTAGATAAGACAGAAGAACCAAAGGCCTTGTTGTCTGTTGATTCAATGTTAAACTGGTCAGATCATGAAGGTGAAGATGTGGAAAATGGTGCTGCTCAAGTTTATGGGATGATTGCTAGAGCTGAGGATGATGCTGCTGGTAGTGCTACTGAGGATGTTGCTGATGATGTCTCTAATGCTGCTGCTGAATTTGCCCTTATGGGTATCTCCTCTCAGGTACATACTTGCTCTTTTGGTTTTTTTGTTGAAAAAACATATATATGCAAAAACTTAAAAAGGAATTTGGATAATTTGGAAGTTCAATTCAAAGAGTGTATATCCAGGTTCAAGAGCATATAAAGTACATTACAAACTTTAGAACAACAAAGGGATGGTACCAAAGTAATCAGCTAGCATTAGAAGAAAGAATTAGAATATTAACTGCTAATTTAGAAAACACAACAAACATGTTAAGATATACTGAGAAACTAAATGAATAGGCTAAACTTGAAAACCTGAATGATAAGGTTAAATTTGAGGAGTCTAATGCAAGATTTGACAAATGGAAGGAGTCTTCCAAAAACCTGGTCAAATTGATCAATATCCAATGTCCTTAGATTAAGATTTGGTTTAGGATCTTTGGAGATACTTCTGGATCAGGATGAAGGTGTTTGATCCCTCTGCCCCTAGCATCCTTTGACACAAAAAAGAACGTAGAGACAACTGAAGATGTTTGTAGAAGAAACCTATCTATGACAGTTTGTTAAAATTTTGGAATGCATGCTGTTCCTCCTCCTATAACAGGAACTTTCATGCCTCCTTCTAACAATCCTGACCTTGATGATACACAGTTTACCTATGGTTCAAAGTCCACTAATAATTTTGAAACTAACTCTGTATCTAATGACTTTGTCTCTTATGATAACAGTGACAAGTCTTCAGACTCAGAGACCACTGACTTTGCATCCTGTGTTTCAAGTGTCAAGACCTCAAGCTCCAAGACCAATAACCCTTAGACTCTAACTAACCCCTAGTTCGAGTTTGATTTCAAGGACAGTGTCCGAATACTGCTGACCAACAATCAAATTCCACCAATGATGATTCTAGTTTTTCTTTTAAGGAGAATGTAAAAACCTTACTAGGAATTTTGTAAAAATAGTGAATAAATAGAAAGGAGTGTTTGTAAAATATAAGTCTTTTGGTTTCTAAGACATGTTTTGTTTGTGGTAGTAAATTTCATTTGATAAAAGATTGTGATTTTTATGAGAAACAGTTGAAATCGCAAAATCAACCTATGTGGAATAATGTTGCAAATTATACCCTCCATGTGTACCAAAGAGCAGCATCTGTTCCTGCTGATAGAGGAATAGACATACATCTGTTCCTGCTGTTAGACCCATTTTCTTGCTGGTTGGAAAAATAATGCTGCTCAGACAATAAAAATCAGAAATGCCACAGAAAAATCGAATTGACTTAAAATGATATGTATATCTCAAAAAAAGCACGACTATGACCAGACCAACAATGCCATCTATTTTCAACACTTTTGTTAGGCCTGGATATTATAACAATCAGAAATTGATAGGGAAGAAGGAACTGCTGTTAAGGCCCACACAGGTTTTTCTAGGAAATCAACGGCCAAATATGCAATGGGGATCCAAGAACAATGGTGGATCTCGATCCATCTACATGGGTAATTAATTCCTATTAAATGATCCACAAGGCAGGCACAAGTCAATTAAGACTTGGCTCTCCAAGTTACTAATGTTGTTTTTGTATGTGTATTAATAGAAAATCCTCATAAGAATAGAGATTTAGGAATTATAGATAGTGGTTGTTCCAGAGAGCCTGACTTGAAATAATGAGAAAGATGGATGACTTTGTGAAGAATGTAGCGGTAGCTTGTGACATTTAGAGGTGTGAGATGTAAAAACCTAGAAAAGGCACTATAAACGACTTCCAAAATAAACTTTTAGAATGTTATTATGTAACGAAGAGCTTCAAAACTTTAACTTGTTCTCTGTAACACAAATTGTAACACCAATAAACAAAGTCCTTTTCAACAGATAAAGGAGTGTCTTGTTCCTCTAAGAGTTCCACAACTACCTAAGATAGTCATGTGGTATGGGCTTATAATTCCAAGAAGGCACAATCCTCTACATGTTTTAGCTTGTCTGCCATCCAACCTAAAAAGAATGTCACCTATGTTTTGCTGGCAAAAGCATCCTTAAAAGAGTCTACCAAATGGCATAGAAGGATGGCTCATGTGAACTTCAAAACATGAACAAGCTAGCTAAGCATAGATTAGTCAAAGGGCTACCCTCCAAACTCTTCACAAATGAGCACAACTGTTATTGCTTGCAACAAAGAAATACAACACCAAGGCTCTTAATAAGGCCATCACTCTGTGAGCCCAATTCTGCTCTCTCTTTCAGTTCTTCAAATGGACCTTTTTGGTCCTACTTCCATCAGAAGCATTGATCACAAGTACTATTCCTTGGTTGTTTATAGATGACTTTAGCAGGTTTTACTTGGGGTTTTTCTTTTGGAACTAAGGATGAAAAAAAACTATGGTATCCCTTAAGAACTTTATTACATTATGAAAACCAGTTAACTAAAAGGATAAAGCCATAAGGTATGGACAATGGGACAAGTTAAAAATTTTCAATTAAATGAACTCTATGGGGTCAAAGGGGATTAGAAGGATTACAGTAATGATATACACCCCACAACAAAATAGGTTGCTGAAAGGAAAGAATAGAACCCTCATTAGAGCAGCAAGAACTATGCTTGCTGAGCTCTAAGTCACCTACCATGTTTTTAGGACAAAAGCATTAGGTACTCTTGTTATGTTTTAAACACTAGTTCTACTGACCAAACCCAATAACAAGACACCTTATGAACTCGTGTCTCGGAAAGTTCCCAACATCAGCCATCTTAAACCTTTTGGGTGTCTTGTGACCATACTTAACACCAGTGATCACTTGGGAAAATTTGAAGGAAAAGCTGAAGAAGGTTTTATTGTTGGTATGCTGCTCATAGTAAGGCTTATAGGGTCTCAATTTATCCAGCAAAAGAAGAAGAAACACTTAATCTGAGATATCTAGAAGAGAAACCTAATGTTTAGGGTTTGGTCATTGAGTGGTATTTTAAAACCTTGACTATTGACTGTATTCTTTAGGTTATATCTCGTTTCAAAGCTAATGCAACCTGCATGTTCCCAAGATACTAACATACATGGCAGTACACACGCTGATTTCAGATTCGAGTGTTATGAACAAGTCATAGTTGTTTCCTTCTATTCCTTCTACCTCTTTTTTTATTAGCAAAGGTTTAATGAAGCTTCTGACATGGTGGAGAGCAGTTCAGATTATGCAGAGGACTTGCTAGGCTTCAAAAGCAAGCATATGAAGCCAATGCTACAGCTGAGAAGCATCTCAGTCAAGCTGATCTTGCAACCAGTAGGAATAGGGTTCCTGCTTGTAGGGTTGATTCTACTGCTGTTGTTGTACTACAGATGGTCCTAACTGATCACATCTACTCCTATTTTCAAACCTGTTCATACTGCTGCAACACTCACTTCCCTCCTGGTACACATAATCTTTTTATAGGCTTAAGAAACAATTTCTTCAAGATACCTTCCTCCTTCTACCTTGCAAATTCCATGTCCTCATTTTTCAAAAATGGAGGATATACACCACCATTCTGACACTGGCATTTTCTCCTCCTTGTCATATAATGATGATTTTGGTGGTACTGTCACAAACTTAGCACCAAGTGTAGTTGTTGATTCTGTTCCTACTAAGAGGGTGAACACTATTAATCCTCAATCACAAATACTTAAGGATCTCACTTCACCTATTCAGACAAGAGGTACATTGAAGAATTCTAAGTTTGGTGCAAGTGCTTTTGTTTAGCTATGTTTCATGGATCAACAAAGAACACACAAACAAATACTGATTTGCATTGTCTATTTGCTTGTTTTCTATCACAACTTGAACCAAGCAGTGTTGCTCAAGCTCTTAATGATCCTGCTTAGATTGAAGCTATGCAAGAGGAGATGCAACAGTTTGTTAATCAGGATATATGGCAGCTTGTCCCTCTACCAGATGGAAAAATTGCTATTGGGACAAAATGGATTCTGAAGAACAAAAGAGATGCCAGAGGTATAGTGTCAGAATAAAAGCCAGTTGGTGGCTCAAGGTCATAGCAAGAGGAGGGAGCAAAGATTAAGATGAGGTATTTAGCCCTAAATAATTTAGCTATGTGCTCTTTGTCAATTGCTAGAATTGATAGCTATTAGGTTATTCCTAAGCAATTTGCCTCATAATATGAGATTTATGGTATATCAAATGGATGTCAAAGTGCTTTCGCTGTAATGGGAAATAGAAGAAGAAGTTTATGTTTACTCAACCTAAGTGATTTGAAATATCCTCATTTCCCTAAGTCATGTTTACAGAGTTGTGAAAGCTTTGTATGGTCTTCATCAAGCACCAAGGGCCTGGTATGCAAGACTGTCTACTTTTTTGTTAAAGCACAATTACAGAAGAGGTACAATAGACAAAACTCTTTTCATTAAGAAGAATTCCAGGGATATCATACTTGTCCAGGTCTATGTGGATGACATTATATTTGGGTCTACAAACAAGGCCTGGTGTTATTAGTTTGAGGTCTATATGAAAGAGAATTTGAGATGATGCTAGGGTGAGTTAGACATTTTTCTTAGGCTTACAAGTGAAGCAAACCCTGATGGATCTTTATCACCAATCGATAAGTATGTCCAAGGACATGCTTAAGAAATTGATATGAAAGGTGGTGGAGGGGACCTGCAACAACACCCTTTGAAGCTTCAAAGCCAAAATCCAAGGATGAACCAGATGATAGCGTTAATGTGCACGTTATAACAGATCCATGATTAGGTTCCCTCAGGTATTTGACCAGCTTCCAAGCCAGTATTCATTTGCAGTGAGTGCTTATTCTAGAAACCAAGGTTACACCTTTGACTTCCAATTTAATGCATCAAAAAGATCTTTAAGTATCTTAAAAAGGCCAACCAAAACTAGGTCTAATGGTACCCAAGAAATTCTCCATTTGTTTGGAAGCATATAGTGACAGTGACATGCTGTTTCTCATGTGATAGAAAATCACAACTGGTGGATGTCAATTTCTGGGTAGGAGGTTGATTTCCTGGCAGTGCAAAAAGCAAACCATTGTGGCCACTTCTTCCACTGAAGCAGAATATGTTGCTGCTGCTAACTGTTGTGGTCAGGTAACTCCTGTGATTCAAAATCAAAATGCTTGATTTGGTTCAACTTTATGAACACCAAAATTTTTATTGATAATCAAAGTACCATTTGCATTGTTAAAAATCCAGTTTTTCACCAAAGAAACAAAGCACATAGAAATTAGGCACCATTTTATTAGGGATGCAAATGAGAAAAATCTTATTCAGGTGCTTAAGATTCACACAGATGAAAATGTGGCTAATTTATTAACCAAGGCATTTGATGGACCTAGGTTTAATCATCTAGTGGTTCATATTAGGATGCTTAATCCATAGATCCAAATGGTTAAAGGGGAGGAATGAGAGTCCAGGGGAGGACTACTTGTGTAAAATTGATTAAGTAGTAGATTTTTCTTTTATAATTACCATTTTTTTTTTCATTTTTTTTTCTACTGATAGGATTAGTTGATACTGGTAGTTAATTTTTTTTCTTTTCATTGTATATGTTTTGTGTGTTTTTCTAACCTTTTGCAATGGATGCTTCATGAGTGTGAACCTAATAAGAGAAAGTGGGTCTATTTTGATGAAAAAGTACTCATTTTGGGTTTAGTTAAGTGTCTTTCTGTGTGCAAGAGTTCCTACTGTAGCGTTACTGGTTCCTAACTGGTAGAAAGACAATTCCTACTTGTCTTTGTTTAGTTTACATTGGGGTTGACTTTTCTTTGAAGCAGTTAGTATCGTGATGAGCACAACAAAGGTGGTTTCTTAGTAGAAAAGGACCAAAAGAAGTAGACGACTGACCTATCACCAAAATACATTGACATTTTTTTTTGCGGGGTTCGCTACAACGAGGTTATGTGGCTCTTTTTCATTCTTTTTTTCTTTGCTTTTAACAGGTATGTGGTGGGACTCTTTTTTCTTTATGCTACTTAATTTATTTTCTTTTTCTTATCTTTATTATGTTTTCCTTACTGGTTTTATTTAGAATTCTTAAAAAGCCTAAAATTATCACCATTGAAAATGAAGCACAAAGATCCGCCAAATACTCAAATAGTCTAAACCTATACTACAAGTCTCTAGATTACTACACGCCAACTATAAACAAAGAGATGAGACGATTACATAGTATAAATTACACATCTTCTCTACAATTTGCGGTTGTTTGAATTTTATAAAAATCTTAATTTTGATGCACTTGTATTCTTACTTCAGTTTCAATGTATATACATATTTAGCGTAGGTATAATTCTTATCTTATTATAGGCTTTCTATAGTTAAGTTATGTACTTTTTTGTTATTTTGTGGCATTCACATAATTCTTTCTTTATGAGCTCTTGTTTATGCTCTATTGTTTTGACTTAAACTTTTGTCTTTTGTTAGATTTTATTATGTGTTTGCGCCTCTTTATAATGGTGCTTCTTTTAGTTGTTTTGAGTTATTTTTGGAAGGAGGCGAGTTATATTCTTAGGTTTGTTTTTTTTGTTAATATTTATGATTTAGTTTTGACACCCAATGCCCCCCACCTCGATCCTAAGACTCTTTTTGGTTAAACAGTTCTGGTCCACACCCGTCATCTCAAAGCTTCTAATGAAATTCATGAAGGAAGGCCCTCCAAGCTATATTGGCCACGCATTTGATAATAGGACTTTTTTTTTAATACATACTCTTTATTTTTTTTGCTGAACAGAACTAGTTTTATTAATGCTATCCCTATAACAATAACTTAATCGATTAGTTGGAGTCAACTAACTTCAATTAGATGATGAGTGTGGTGTTGAGGATTTTGCTTAAAGTGAAATATACTTAGGAATGGAAATTTAAAAGGATAACCCCAGTGAAGCAAGCTGACCTTCTTTAAAAAACAAATTCCTCTCCCTCCAACCTCAAATGGAGGAGTTCTAGGTTCACAGACACAAAGCAGACACCACAAACACACGCAGATACAAGAAGAATAAACTTACACAAACAATGGCAGACTTCTACCATCATAGGCATTGTCTCAGTAACCAAAACAGGTATCTATGATCAATTTTGGGATCTAAGTTCTAATTGGCTATTGCTGATTATTTGGTTTTAAAAAAAACAACCTGAGGGGAGGAGGTAATAATTGGAATTGGTCAACTATGATTTTTCAAAAGGGATGGGGTGACAACAATCAACAATCCTAAAAAGTTTTTTAATGTTTCTTTAGGGTTTTTCCTACCTTTCCTTTCAAATGATTTTTGAAATTGAAAACTCTAAAGAAGAATATGACCAAGACAAATATCAGGTGCTCAATATCATGCAATAGCAATATCATACATGCCATTACACTTAAAAAAACTGTACAAGGCAAAATGTTTGCTATATGAGGTTAAAATTTTCAAAAAGGTGAAGGCAAATTCAGTCAAGGGGCTACACCCTACAATAGATGCCACTTATGGGTACAATGCTTTTTTCACTGCATATTGCTAATTCGATCCCTCCTCATTCCTTTTTGCTCATTTTTCAATGCTTTTATTTTATCGCCTCATGCTTTGATGCTTTGGTTCCCGTACACGAAGCTAGTAATCCTCCTCCTCAAGCTAAATACCTATTGTATTGCAGGTGAAATTTCACATCAAGGGGAAGATTGCACCATCCAAAAAAAAAAAAAACCCTTAACCTGGTCCCTGCAAAATAATACAAAAACCCATACACAGAAAACCTGACTGAAATGGAACGCTGAACGACATCGATCACAATTCGTCATGATCATTGAATCCACAACAAGAACAAAGAACCAACAAAGGACCCAAACAAAGACCAACCACTACACTGCTGACTATCCTCTTTCTCTCTCTTATTATTCCTTGCTTAGGTTGGTGCTTCTTAAGTTAAAGTTAAGCATGGGGAGCCGCAGGGTCCCTCTTCATACCTCAACATTTGATCATCTTCTCAACAAGGCCTCATAAGTCCTGGTCTCCTTGACCCTATTTACATCACGATTCTTCAACTATGTTCCCACAAAATTGGAAGAATGACACAAGATATATGGGAGGTTCTTCTTTGTCTTCTTTACATCTCAAAATCCACACCACTCCTAATGGTCCACGACTTAAGCTCCCCCACTTAAAGAAAAGGTACAAAACCTCGAACGTCAGGAGGGTTGATTACCTTGATAAACTAACACAAACAATCATTGTCATCCTTCTCAAAAGTGTTTCTTCTGTCCACTCTTTAGTGCATAAAAGTAATACTAAAGTACATACCCCTCCAAAATCCCTTTCTGACCTTCAAAGTACACAAGGAAAGCTTTCTGCTAAAAAAACAAGTAAAGCATAAAAAAAGCAAGAAGAATAAAAGGCTTGCCCTATTCAAGGAGGTAGAAAAAAGTTGGTTAAGGCAGATGTAAAGAAGGTTAAAAACTTATTTATGTGAAATTGGATAAAAACTCAAGTGAGAGAAAAAGGAGAAGGAAGTAAAGGAAAAAGTTTAGTGTTTGACTCACAGTGACACTGTCTCTTCGAACAGCCCATACACTTACCAGCATTCTTAAGTCAGCGTCTCAGATTTAAGGTAATGTCAACCACATCCCGCCTCTAATCAACAGTAGGCTCCAGGCACATCCAACATAAGCAACTTACAGCTGCTACTGCCTGCGTCTACTGGCAGCTGCTCTGCTCAGGCGTTCCAAAAAAAAAAAAAGGCGACATCTGCTCAAGCTTATTTGGCAGCTTGCTACAGCTGCTGAAGCTGTTTGTTCTGCTGTTCTTATCCAATACTCCTTTTACCTACGATTACTGATGTTTTCACTGAAACTGAAGGTCTTTTCATGAAGCTGATATTCCACATTTTCCTCACCAACCTAGTTCCTTCCCCCTTCCTCAAGTTCCTACTTAGGATTGGTCTTTTCATGAAGCTGATATTTTCCATCCCATCCCATCCAAAAAACCAAACATGTTCCAATCCAATGCCAATGCCCTACCACCCACACCAACCTAGTTCCATCCTCCCGCTGTATTCTATCTACTAAAAATTGAGTATGCTGTGAATCTGATAGTTCCTTGGATCGGATGTTCCACCCTCCTGCCTTTTCCTACCGGTTTCCTTTCCTTCGCTCCTTTTCCATTTCCTCTCCTCGCTATTTGCAACTACTTGGGTTAATAAGACTTACTGTAACTAATCAAACTTTAAACTACTACTACTACTATACTAGACTACTGTCCTTCAAAAATCAACTATTTTATCCTAGTAGCGGGAACAAGACCAGTTCCTTACCCCTAACCCGCGAACATACTATTTTCTGTTCCCTCTGTTCTTCCCTATCCTCTTCCCTTCCAAGCTTGTGCTGTCAGTATAGCCAATCCTCTGCTTCCTAATTCCCTAATCCCCAATTTCCTCTCTGGAATGGTGACTGAATAATTATACAAAAAGGACAACAAAAAATAACCCCTGAATCTCCTTTCCTCACACCTGAACGATATGGCCATAAAGTGAAAAGGTATTTTGCTGTTGACGACAAACCCTCTCCAAAACCTCTCACCCTCACCAACGCAGCATCAAAGAACATTCCAAATTATTCAAGCAATTAGAAGAAAACGACTTTAGGTTAGGGAGCTTGCGAAGTATAGATGTTACCTATAGCTCAACAAGGAACTCTCATCCCGCAGTATTATATTATTTTTTTTTTCTTCGAAAATTTTTCGAAAAACAAAGAGCTTGAAACGTCTGAAGGACGATCTAATTTAGCTAGATTAGCAAGGTAAGCAAAGATGAGATGGTCCTCAAACTTTCAATATGACTGAGAAGCCGCAAGAAAAAGATACAAGCAAGAGGTTTCTCCTATAGCCAAAGGATCTCACCTGCTAGCTACTCAAAACATACCCGCCTATACTACTACAGCAGGAAAATGGGCATTTGCTTTCTTATTTGGGTTTGTAATTGTAGAGCTAAAAAAGGAAGATTGATAGTTAGAATCTGAAATCAAGATCTGGCTGCTTGGGATAAAAAGTCCATTTTGTGTCTCGTCTTCACAATAAAATCCCACAGAAACCCCGTCTTCCGTCTTAGTATTTAGACACGGCCCAACCACTACCTCTCTCTAACTTTTTCCTCTCCTTTTAACTCCAGTCTGCCCCACAGAACTCACCTATGATCTCCTTTTTATTCTTCTTCTTCTCTTTTAACCGTCCAACTGTCCCTCTTCTTTCTCCCTTCTACAGCTCTTTCTTCCACAATTTTTTTTTGGGGTTGAATTTAAATATGATGAATGGAGGATGATTTTGTGTATTGGGCAGAATAGCACAACTAGGAGTATGGTTTGAGGGGTATGTGGTAAATGAACTTACATCGATCAAGGAAAAGAAAAACAGTCACTTGCTGAACAACACCATGCCTCAAGAAAGAAGGGATAAGGCCTATGACATATAAAAAGAGAAAGAAGGAAACACCATCTCACACTCAACATCTCACTCATGCCCTCAAGCTCAACGATAGCGTCAAGGCAATATATTATGCGCAAGGAAGCACGTTTATGAGAAAAAATCAAGGTCGCTGGGTCCCTCGCCTCTCTTTCTAGAGTTCCCTTCCTACTCTCTCTACCTCTCCCCCGCCTGCTGGTTTTTGAACACCCAGCCCGCTACCTCCCCCCTGTTTAACCCACCCCCCCGTCCCCACGCCCCCCTTCCACTCCTAACTCCTACCCGGCCAAAAAACCCCAAACCCCCACTCCACCTCCCTACCCTACACCCTACATCCCCCACCCCACCCTCCGCGTACTTCACTCTCTCACCGCACCCCACCACCCACTGCTTTTTTTACCTCCCCTAAACCCCCCCCCATAACTCACCCCTAAACCACCCACCCTCACCCCCACCCCTCACACTAACTTTACCTCGTGTACCGCCACACACCACTTACGAACCACCCGCACAAGACCCACCGCGATAACCACCCCACCCACTACAACCCCCCCTACACACCTCCCACGCCACCTCACATCTGCCTCCCCTACACGCCCCGCCATGCCTTTACTCCCCCACCCTACCAACCACAGTGCCTCCACCGCCCACACCTTACCCACTATCTGCCCTCCTCGCACTTATAACCCCTCCCACCGATCCCCACCGATACCCTCCATACTACCTACCAAAAACTACAGACTTACCCCCTCGGAACGAGACTGGGCCTACCGCCAGTCGACTGCCCACCAACTGGCAATAGAATAGACCTCAGAACAGTGTGGCACTAATATCTAAACTTTTCGTAAAAAAAAACTCGAACTATTTATTCAAACGAACGGATCTATCCCGCACTCCTCACACACGAGGGTTCGGAGGACCGGTCCACCTATAAATAATACGAATCCTAACTCATCATTCAAATAAGAGTTTGACAAGAATCCAAACGCCAACCGAGCAGTTTCATTTCCCCACAATCAAGCGTTTCATCACACAAACACAAACTAGAATGGAAAATAGGAACAAGAGGGATGGGGCGCGGAATCGCCAACCCAGGAAATAATCCAAACCAACCAATAAAAGAACCAAGAGAAGTATCCAAAAACAGATGGGCTTCGTTAAACTGGGGGGGGGGGCTTTCCATCTCATCTTTCACAAACAGAAACTGCCAACAAAACTGGTTGGTTGGTGAAGATGCAACCTAACTTGTGCTGGGGGGGGGGGGGGGGGCGGGGGGGCTCCATTCGCTACGACGTCACAGTGTTCCCCCAGGTGAAGCAGGTGCAACTCCTTCTCCCAAATGTTTCCCAAGAGGAAGTTGCTGCTCCTTCTCACTCTCAGGATATTCCAGATGCTCTAGTTAAAGCTCCTTCTACCACTGCTTCTATAGCACAACACACTGGTTCCTCAACCAAGAAGGTTGGTACCAGGAAGAAGCGATTCGACGAAAAGGTGTTCATAACCTTCTCACTTACCATCCTATTGAAGATGTAGATCCTTAAGCTAAACACAAAAATTGCATTAGAGAGAAATGCTTCTGATGCAGATTCTGACTTCTTATGATGAGTACACCCAGTTAATTAACGGGAATTGTTTTTTACTTGAAGGTAATATTGCCTAAATCTGTTTTAGGTGCTGGGCAATGGGTGTCATCATAGGAAAAAAAAAGAATTTTTTACCTCCCCCGTTTAAAAAAAAGTGCTTCTCAGACTTTAGGAGAAATCCTTCACTTGGTTACTCAAATAGGACCTTGATTGATCATCTATGGTTCGTTGTGAATTATTATGAAACAAAAAACATTTTATCAGATAAGAAATCTACGGAGTTGGTCTGTACTTGGGAGATCTTAAGTTTTTGATGGATTCCCCTGGAAGGCGAATGATGGTTAGTGATTTTTGGAAGAACCAAAACACTTTGAGCATTCAATGTTGGAAAGTTATATTCTTCTCTACTTTTATTCATAGTGTTTTTTTTTTGGAGACATTTTATTGGACTTGTGATACAAATGTTTGTCGGACAAGAATATCGCCTCTCTCTGTCAATCTTTTTTTTTAATCTTTTCGAAAATATGCTTGATCATCATCTGAAAATTTTTTGCGACACAGTGGGTAAATGAACTTACCACTGCATTTCAGTCAAGACTGATAGCCATTTCTACAAGAAAACAAATTTCTGGATCCCATCCCCGCGTCCTAAGGTTCATGACTGGTATTGTTAAGGTTTGTTATATATCGTATTATTTCTTTTTGTTTTTTTTGCTGTTTTTTCTTCTATATTTTGATGTAACTTGTGTGTACATAATTTTTTTTTTTTTTTTTGTTGTTGGTTTTTGCCTTTTTGAAAACACTCTTGGTTTTTTTTTTTTTTTGTAATAAACAAACCCTTCTTTTGTTTGTTGGTACTTGGTATAACCTTTTGTTCTTTTGTACCTCTCTTTTTTTGGAACCTTCTTAACTATTGTTTTATTTGTTGTTTGGGACTGAGGGATCACTGTGTTTTTTAAAAAATAAAAATTTAAACTATATAGATGAGCAACTTTCAAAAACTGGGTTTTCTCCTTCCCCCTCCTCCCCTCCTTTCACTCCCCCACTCCATTTTCCATTTTCCCCCCCCTCACCTTCCCCTTCCCTCCCACCCCCCACCCCCCGTTTCCCAGGCTCATCTTTTTGGTTATTTATTTTCATTGTATCTTTTTTTCCGTGTACAATATATAATAAAAATAAACTAATTTTATTTATAATGGTGCACAGGGATCGGAGGGTATAAAAAAAAAAAAAGTAGAAAGAAAGGGAGGAGCGTAGGAGGAGAAGGGGGGAGGTGAAAAACGGGGAAAAAAAAAGATAAATAAAGTATAAAAAACAATAAAAAAAAAACGGAAATTAAAAAACTTTTGGTGCAAAACATTTAATATAATGTTTCCTTCGACAATTTGCCCAAAAGGATTGCCCCACCAGAATATACATAGGGCAATTTCCGGCCAATAAGGGCAGGGGGTTGGGGGGGGGGTGGGCCATAGGCAAGAATTAATTGAGGTATGTTTTTATCAAATATTCCCAAGTCGAGGGGGATGACACAGTAATGAATTGATATAGCTTTTAAAAAATTGCGGGAAAGTTCTATAAAATCAGAAAGATTGGGTGTGGATCCCTTTCCGTGATCCTGCCACTGGGCGGGGGGGTAGGTGGGGGGGGGATAGATTCCGGGTAACCTCAAACGGGAGGAACTGGGTCTGGGGGGGGGGGGTAGAATGGGTATTTAAAGGGGATGATAAATGGGGGGCCGGGTGGGGGGGGGCAAGTAATGGGTGAGAATGGATTGCCATAGGGCCACGCAAGGGGAAAAGGCAGGTGGTGTGTAGTAACCATTATCTGTTCCCAAGGATTGTCCTAGGCCTACAAGCAAACGTTATTAATGTGGTAAAAGGCTATAAAATCCAATGATGGTTGTCAGGTTACCCAAAACTAGATATGTTTATCACTCAGCCAATATTCATGAATGAAAAGTGGACTAGTCCTGAGTCAAACGGCCACAAGTAAATACATATCAAATCCGTTATGGCTAAATGACTTGCCAAAAGTCCTATATTTCTTGCCACTTCCTATGAGTTCATGTTCAGAAAGTGGAAAATGGTTTTTAGTCCTCCATGGATATGACACCTTTCTGGGTGCCAATGACTGACTAGACCCAAGAGTAATGGCTAACTTGGTAAGGCCTACCAAACCCTATTATGTAGTTGGTGGTGTCCTGTTGCCAGTCCAAGTTTTATATGCTGAATTTTCCATGTTTGCTGATTCAAAGTTTGATGAAATTACTTTTGGAGATGGTTTCAGATGTTTGTTGTTCAATCCTCTGGTGATTCAACGAAGATCTATCTAGAAAATTGAGTAACTAATGTCAAATTCCAAGTTTAGGGGAGATTGTTAGGGGGAGATTATGTAATAGAGATGGATTAGCTGACTAGTAGGTAGGTATTTCCTAACAGTGTGGAATGATAAAACGGAAGTTCCAACATTGTAGTATAGTATCCTACTTGTTGAAGTGATAGTAGGTAAGCGTTAGTACTAGGGGGCGGGTGGGCATTAACAAAAGTTATCCTTTAGAATAGGACAAAATTAGTCCCTGTGTTATAATTATGTGCTTACTTCCGGTTGTTAGTTAAAGGTTATTTTAAAAGTTTGATAAATGAGAATGCCTGTGGAGAAGATCCTGAATTGGAATTGATAACACGTCAATCCACTGATTTAAATAGCTTTTTAGTTAGGTTTTTTAGTTAGGGTTTCGTGTGTATTTAAAGAAACCTACGGCTTGGATTAAATGTAACGATTAATTTCATTATAAAAAACACGTTTATTATCAATATGAAAAGGATCCATAGAGGATGATCATTGGTTTAGTAATTTCTTTAACTCTATTGTTTATATTGCCGCGAAACAATAGTTCCATTTGTTAGAGTCTCTCTTAGAGTTGCTTTTATATACAAGAAGGCTCTACAACCTAACAAGCGTAAAGATCTATCTAGCTAGGGCTGGACTCACATAAATTATCCTAAACATAAAATTCTATTTTCTTTCTAATAATATAAATCACTGTCACTTTTAGTAAAATGTAAATAAATTTACACGAAAAATATATAGGCAAACCCCTAAGTGATGAAATGCACTAATATTAATATACTTTATTTCTTTATAGATGTATACAATCGTAAAAAGGTATGGATAAATAGGATCATAAAACATGATTAGTGAACAAGAAACTATTTTCCTTAAACATACATTTTCCAAATATGTTTTTTTATAATAAAAAATATAAAAACAAAATATTTATTCATTAAAAGAAATGTTTTAGTGAGAAAACGATAAAATGGAGGTTGAAATTAAAATTTTCTCCCAGAAAGAAAGGGGAGGGGAGGTGTCGAATAACAAATACAACCTTCACCACAAGAGGTGGAGCTAAAAAAGGGTGGTAGGCAGAGTCTAGTGTGCGGCCCCTCTTTTATCCTGGCTGGCCCCCTTATATATAAGGACCGCCACCAGCAACGTTATTATTTTTGGGTTGTCCCCTATAAAAACGTACTGGGGTGGGCTGAGCCGCCATCAAAAAACTGAAACCTCTTCCATGAATTTTCTTCAGGATCATTTGTTGCACGCGTGGGTCTTCTTCATTTCATCTACAAGCTGCATGATCTTAGAATCACTAACATAGCCTTGATCTTGTTTCCAATGTGATTAATTCTTTCTTTCCACCCTTCTTCTTCTCTTCTCTAATCAAGTGCAAAGAAGAACAATCGTATTCTTCTATATACGAGATTTAAGTCAATTTGATCTCTCTATTCCTCCTCAAGTATCGGGACATAATGCTTCATTACAATAGTTTAGGTGTAGAGTGTTGTAAATGTGGAGTTGTGTGTAGATCAAGAGTTTAGTAAAATTGTAGTATTGGTTAATTTGGATTGGTGTCCAATCCAAGGTATATAGTATCTTGTGAGTGTAGTAAGAGACTTAGTTTAAGTCTTAGATTGTTCTTAACTAAGATGAGTACGTTCGACATCTAGTCTAGTTTCGGAAAAGAAAAATAAGTCGACGTGTAAAAGGTTTTACTCTCGTGTGCCAAGAAAAAGGGATCTTGTTGACATTGTGAAATCCTGGCGCTGTTGGAGTAACATCATGGTGAGTGGAGTAGTTGGTAACAAGATGTGCAGTCTTTGCCAAACCACTAAAAACTTGGTGTGTCGTGTTTTTGAACATTGTTTCTGATCCTTATCTCTTTTAGTATGTATTATAGATACATTACAGTAAGGCTTAGTACATGTACATATAGATAGTTTTTGTATTGATTCTAATTGTAGGAATGATTGACATATAAACTTGGAATCAAAACAAACCATTTTTAAAAGCAAAAGAATTTAAATCGGGTCAATAAACTTGTAAACAATTCAACCCCCCCCCCCACCCTTCTATTTCCACAATTGGAATCAAGCAAGGTCACTGCAAATTTTTTTTAAAAAGTATTGTATTTTTAAACGCTTGGACTGAATCTATGGATTCCGACAAAATAACTAGAAGGTGCAATCTATGCAAAAGACCAACCACCTCTTTTTGAAAGCGATAGTTTTATTTATTGGAAAAATAGATTCGAGACATATGTTAAATCAAAAGATCTAGATCTTTGGCATGTTATTACCAATGGTGATTTTCAACCCATTATTCAAAATCCGGAAACCAAACTTGATGAGGTTGTCCCTTTTGAAAAACAAACTGATGATCTTAAAAGAAGGCTTGCGAAAAATAATGAAGCCAAAATGGTTATTTACAATGTTTTGCCTAGAAAAGAATATGAACGAATTTTCAATGTGTAAATACGACAAAATAAATTTGGAAAAACTTTGTGTAATTCTACCCATCAAGGTATAGCCAAGTCAAAGATAATAAGAACGACCTTTTGGTTCAACGAATAATTGAACATTTCATCATTGAGTCCCGAAGACGAATCTATAGATAGTGCTTTATGTCAGATTAATTAGAGTAACATTATTACTAGTCTTAAAGCTGCATGATGAATGGTTACTCAGTAAGAACTACTAAGGAATGATCTTAGGGCATCTACATCCCGAAAATGGAGAGAGCACAGGGTCACGGGGGGGGGCGATTGAAGTGAGTGAAAGACTTAACATCACTACTGCTTTTGCTTGAGTTGCTCATTGGAAACCAGTCAAAGTCAAAGAAAGATCATCAAGAAAGATTCTGAATAGTCAATAGCAAAAGTTGAAAGGAAATCTCTTTGCTTTAAAGCTAAGAAAAATGCTAGGTACTGAAGAGTTTTTGACTATCTGATAGTGAAAACAAAGAGAAGTCCCTGACGGAAAGAGCCTTCAATGAATGTTCTATAAGATGAAGAGGTAGAATCATGAGACAAAAACCTTAGAAATACAAAAAGACCTTTTAAAAGAAGGCCGAAGATGACAAAAAGGGCAAAAGTGAAAGGAAGTTGCATTAGATGTGAGAATCTAAAAAATCATCTAATTGAGAAAATTCAAAGCCACCGAGAGACAAAACCAAAGAGCATTTTGTTCAAGTTCTTTGGGAGCAATAGCAGTGAAGATGATGATGAAAAGATTCCAAGACGAACCATGTCTTGTAGCTCAAGTAACCGAAAATGAGGTATGTTCCGGAATCTTCTTACATGAATGAGGAAGGAAAAAACTCCTCAAGTTTGATTATTGTAGCTTTTAGACAATGAGATATGATAAATGTTCAAAAAGAGTTTAAAATATGAAAACACCTAAAAGGAACAAAAAATTTAAAAGCTATAAGAGAAAAGTGACTAGGAAAATTAGGCTTAAGATAATTATAGAAATATAGATTATCACACTTCAAGAAAAAAATGATTTAGATGTGACAACCCAAATCATCTTATTAGAGAATGTCCAAAACTATTGAAAGACAAGAACCAAAGAGCATTTGTTGGAGGTTCTTGGAGCGATAGCGGTGAAGAAGATGATGAAAAGATCCAAGACGAGACATGTCTTGTAGCTCAAGCACCAAATCAGGTTTAGGGTTTAATTCATTTGAAGCATCATCTAGTGGAACTAAGAAAATAAAATTTATGAAAGCTCAGAAAAAGACGTGTTCTGATAGAGGTCTCATAATTATAGGCGGCCCCCTTAATGATCTGGCGGCCCCTAAAATAAATATGGGACCGCCCCCAGTTACACATGGATCTGAGAAAACTATAACTTTTCAAAATCCATTTTGGGTCCTAGACCAAAACACATAATTGTAAAGAAAGTCAAAGTTCCCGTTGCTAGTGACAGTGAAGTTAAACAATTCTATAAGCCATTGTGAAAACCCGGAGTTGGATTTTTGAAACCTAATTTTAGATCTAAAACTTCACCTCCTAGAAGAGTCAATAATAATTATTCTCGTCCTAAAATACCACAACCCAAAAGACATGTTGGTCGACAAAACCAACCCCATGGATTTCTCGTAACTTGGAACAACTTTCCACATCAAAGTTACATGCCATAGGAAATGTGTCTTCCATTCTCACATCCCAAACAATTGCATCAAATACAAAGGATGTTTGGCACTAACAACTTTGGACCAATGAGATATTAGGGACCAAATGTTTGAGTTATTGTCTGTAGGATCGTTAATTCATAACATGGATGATGATTCTTATGATTGGGCTAGTTTCTAGAGAGAGAAACACATAGAGAGATGTTTTAGAGAGAGAGA
>BQNB010080037.1:15960-30055 GCA_026074375.1 Tanacetum coccineum | reverse complement strand
TTATGATTGTTGTATCCATGAAGTAATACCCCAGATTAGCTTCCGCTGCTATATTGTAAAAATGGGGGTGTTACACGTGTTTACTAACTTTGTTTTGTAGCACGCATTCATAACTTGATTCCTTGGTGCCTCAAACAAGGAGGAGCATACATCGGGGGGAGCACTTATAAGCATCCTACTCATTTAAATTACATTCATCTAACGTCTTGAGTTTTGATGGTAATTTATTTGATCCATGGATCCGCTAAAGTTACTATGTAAGGAATGTAATTATCATGGGGTGAAATAAGCAAGGGGAGCTCGAAGATATGTGAGTAAATAGCATGGATTTAGTTAAACCTTGATGATAGAAGACTTCACTAGGATGTGCATGCTCACCTTTATAGAAAGATAGGATATAGGATCGTCAAATACAATAAAAGGTTCATCCATACTCTACATACTTCACCTCCTCCACTTCAAAAATCTTCAACCTTGAGGTCTTCTTCTTCTTCTTCTCAACTTATATACTTGAAGTACCTACATTCCTATCATGTCTTCTTCTCATCTCTCACGACCTCTTCTAAATTATCCAGGAAACACAAAATCACCTTCAACCTTATTTCTCATATTCTCATTCCTCCAACCTATATACTCGAAGCACCTACATTCATCTCATTCCTTTAAACTATATACCCAGAACACTTACCTTCTTCTTATACCTCCAACCTATATGCTCCTACCTATATCCAAGAAACGCCTTTTTGTTTCAACAAAGGGGGGAGAAGGAGTGTAAACGAGTAACTTTTAAACTTTCCTTGGTGTTATAGTTTACATACTTTGTCATCATCAAAAAGGGGAAGATTGTTAATGCAAATATTATGATATTTAATCTATACGGTCTCTTTATGTTTTGGTGATGACAAACATGTAACTTGTAATACGTAACATAAAGTGTGCAAGTTACTTGTAATCACAAATCATAAATGCATGCATGCATCAACATCTCTCGACGTCTCAAGTCTACATCAACATGGAAATTTGTCTACACCCGACGTAAATCACGTAAGCTATGTACAAACAACATTAGACTTGTAGGATGATCAACGAAATAAGTTTTTGTCTTAAACTCTACATTTTATAAATATGACAAAAAAATTTCTCAAAAAATAATTAGACAAATTATTTTTGAATTATAAAGAAATGTTTTATGTGGTAACTATTTCAAATTTTAAATATGGCCATTTCCCCCTTAAAACAAGTTAGATTTTTACCAGATAAATATTTCACCACAAAAAGACAAAAATAGGAGCGTCTGTCAGGGCGACGCCATTAAATATTTGGCGGCCCCCTTAAATATTTGGTGCACCCCTAATATATCTAAGACCGCCATTTTTTGACAGACAGATTTTCTGCATCTATAAATAGTGGCTCATTTCTAACTATTTCCATAACCTTTTGCACAAAATTTTTTAGTTCTTTCTCTCTCTAAATCTCACTACATCTCTCTACATCTTTGATCATTTTACTTGTTTAATTTTGTTTAAATGTGATCCAATATTCTATCCTTTCCTTCTTTCCTCAAGTGCAAGAGAAGAACTTTCGTCGTTGTCTACGAAGATATGTAGTCTAGTTAGTCTATTTGTAACATTTGTTACATATAGACGAGTACATGTCTTCCATTCTTGTGTAGTTGTGTAGATCCAGATAGTGTATAAATTCTAAAGTATTGATGGTGTGTCGGTTAGTATTTTAGTCCTCAAAATACAAGTATGGGTGGTAGATTGGTTCTAGCTAAGATTAGAACTCGACATCTAGCTTAATGTCGAAAAATAATGTAAGCAACACGGTTTATGTGTTCAAGCCTTAAAACATAAGGTTTGTTATGTTAGGCCATAAAACATAACAGGTTTGGTTGTACCCGAAGAAGGACTCGACATCTAGCTTAGTGTCAGAAAATAATGTAAGAAACTTGTAAGGTTTTCACCGCCAAGAAGGGAGCTTGTTGACTAGTGAAGAAACTCTAAAGCTGGGTACTCAAAGAGTGGAGTAGGGCAAAGAGGAGCTCCGTGATCGAACCAGTATAAATCATCGTGTCTGATTTTCATTTCCTTTTACTTATCACTTTACGCTTATATATGCATTTATCGCTTTATATCTACATACGTATTATATAGATGATTGTGTGACTTGTAGTTTATATTGTTGTGATTATGTTTGTGTCGTGGATATTGTGTTTATGATTATGGATATGCTTTACTACCATATGTATAGGTATTCTAGAACTTGTATTAACACTCTTTATATGCGTCACCATTGATCGGTGATGTGTTGTTGAGTGTAGGTATTTTATTTATCAAGTTTTACATTTATATTTTGTCGACTATACCTAAAAACAACACTAACGGGCAGTGTACCTGATCAGTTGTAGCTTCGATGGTAAGTAGGGTGTCGATTACTAAGAGCGAGAACGTAATTCCTAAGTCTATTAGTATTTTAGTTATCTATGTTAGATTTAATCTATCTAATCTATGTTAAACCTATGCTAAACCTAATTCTAACGGATAAGGAGGTTTTTCAGTCTAAGAGACTGGCACAGGTTTGGTGGTGACTTAAATATACTTCCGCTACCAAAACACACGCAAGACATTAATCAAAAGATAGAAGAGTGGTCAAGCCAATTATAAGGAAACTGTATTAACCATGATTAATCAAATAAAACGTTAGTTTGTTTATTTAGTGCAGTGAATGACTTATTTCGAGGGTTATATCTTTCCTATATTTAGGTGGTACTTCTTTCTAAAACCTAGACACGTAGAATTCTGTCACAATTAAACGCATCCTCATAAAGTATTTTATTTGCTGATTATAATCTATCTTAGGAGATTAATAATGGTGATCTTATTAAACCCTAGCCCGAACTTTACCCACTTACTGCTTAATGGCTCTTTATATTCTATTAGTCCACTGTTCGAGTCTTTACCAAGGGAATCAGAACGTTATTTGTTGATCCTAGGTCACCTGCCAGTCCAACTCGTTCACTAAACCAATGGTAAAGATAGGTCAATATTTGTGATCTTATGATTCTAGATATATAAATTGCAATATGGAGAGCCATCCCGGTATCTAGCTAACTTGGTCGGCATCACTAGACCCAGTTGACTGATAGGTCACATATTTAAGCACATAAACAAGTATGAATTGATAAACATAATCAACAATCAACGATAAAATAAGCAATCGATATAAACAAACCAAACATTATATTTTCATAATCATGGCTAACACCCAAGGGTATTAGCCCATAACCATTATAATGTATACAAGCATAATAACGAACAACCAAGGTAACCTAACCGAGTTAAACGAATGATACTAAAAATTGAACGATTATTAAGACTGAGAATTACAAGGTGTTTCCTATGGAATTAAGCGCGTTGAAAGACCTTCTTTGCTCTTCTTGTCTTCTAAAAATCGACTTTGGTAGTTATGGTATCATAAATATGATCAAGCACACCCAAAACTCATTTTTAGGTCTTCTATTTATCGTGTTTGGAATTTCTTCAATATGTCGTATTGGTCGAGGTCAATATGGCGTATTGGGAGTTTTCTTGGAGTAAGGACCACGTTCAATATCTTCCAGGATCTTTAAACACTCGAAAAAGAATACGGCGTATGGAACTTCCTGGATACGGCGTATAAGTCTTTAGTTCTTCATGGTTTCTTGTGAAGTGCAGTAACAAATACACCGTATCTTCCTTGATGGATACGGCATATAGTATGTCAGAACAGTATTCTTCAAAAAATTTCGTTTAAGCTCCAGAATGCGTGCCTTTTAACTAATATTCACAAAGTACTCCATAATTACTGCAAATCTCAAACATAAACGATTAAGTACCAATTCTTGCAGTAATTATACAATATGGGTAATTTATATGGGATAAATGATGTTATAAAAGTGACGTTATTTTATGTCATCAAATATCCCCTACTTGAATCCTACTTGTCCTCAAGTAGACTTTATAAAATTTATGAAAATATATCCCAACTGTAGTCAAGGATTTTTCCTTCAGGAATTTATTTATTTAATTATTAGTACACAACCAAGCACCTCATGAAATAGGAAAACTCTCAATTCGCTCAACTAATCTATGTGTCATTAACTAATTCGCTCAATTGCTCGGTTATGACGAGTATTCTATCATAAGCTTGGCAAGGATACACATCTCCACCACTAAAGCTAAGGAGTAACAAGTCTTCAAAAGGTAAATTTGTTTTTTTTGGTTTTAAAGGGTTTGATTACTTTTTCTAATCTCTATCGATACCAATATTCCAAAAAAGGCTACAAACCACACATACACATCCATAACGATGGAATAGACACACATGGTTGCATTCATTCCTTAACTCGAATAAGCTAAAGAATAGGACTAGTAGTCTTTACTAAAAGTCGTAAACCAGCAAGGGGGACAAACCACATATACAAATCCATAACAATGGAATAGACATACATGATTGCATTCAATTCCCTTACTCGAGTAAAACTAAGAGTTAGGACGAAAAGTGATATAGGGTAGGGATCTTCGAATCCTTTCTCCAAAAGTAATAAACCAACAAGGTGGACAAAATCACACATACATGGCCGTAACGATGGAATAGACATATGTGATTGCTCGCATCCTCATTTGAGTAAGATCTAAGGATAGCGACTAGGAAAGGGAAAGTAATTGTTGTTAAATAAAAAGAACAAAACAAATAGATTAAGTCCAACAAATAAGGTATAGTGTTGCTAGCACTTTTTTGACCGTTCCCATGGTAAAGACACAAATCATAGACTACTCCATGTTTAGTAGGCACGAACCAGACTTGAAAAACATCTTTATAAAAGATAGATGAAAACAACCCTTAGTTGGCGTTCCCATAAAGGTCAACTCCCAATCATCCATACTATACATACTTTACAAAGATTAGTGGCGATATCTACAACTTTATACAAAACTTTACATCATTGATTTATAACACGTATCAACGAATAATCAATCCTTCAAATAATTACATCAGTTTAAGCTTATAAGAACCGACTATCTAATCCTCCAAACTTCCTCCTCTTTTTTGTTGCAATTTTCTAATTTTTTCGAATTTTTTTAAACAAACCATGAATTTCTGCATAATTTTACCATCTTCACGATCACGATCAATCCGAATAATTTATCCATAATCCTTCATACTTTGGATATAAATAATAATTTGTGAAAGTATTAAAACACACTGAAAACTACGTTTTACATTCCCATTGCATTGAGCAATTTTCTGACCTAACAATGGATGAAACATTAACACGTGGCCAATTGCATTGTGCAATTTTACTGACCATACTAGAGATAGAAAATTTCTATTGCAATACAGGAAATATAATTCTTTACACAAAAGCAACTAGCAACCGATTAAGGACTTAATCTAATAGGGTAGGCTAAGGTGTAAAGGTGTAACGAAACAAACATTTGGTGTAAGAAAAAGAATATAATAGCTCGACAGGTTTTTCTAGGGGAATCTTACTCTAAAAATAAGAGTAAACAAAGGGTTTATACGGGGGTTAATACCCCTCCTAGGCAAGGTCTCATGTTCGAGTCTTGTCTAAGGCGATAGAGGTTTCCTCCCGCGTGTGTAAAGGGAAGGGTGCCATTGCCTTCTGGGCTGGACCCAACCTGATTGTGTGGGCTCGCTACGCCTTCTGGGCTAGGAGCCATGTAGCCACAAATTGCCGTTCCAAAAAAAACTTACTCTAAAAATGAGAGTAAACAAAAGGGTTTATGTGGTTAGTTAATATTACAACATATATAGGCTTTTTGGGTGTATTCCTAGAAATTTACCAGTTTAAACAAGTTACTCCATCTATTAAAATAGTAATTATTAATGTGGTCTCGATAGATATACCAATCCAAGTTCTAAAGTCTACAACATCACCGGTACACTTATAATTTTGTGGAATTTGGGTAAACATTTGAAAACGGATAAGGCTAAATTCTCACAATATCTAACACGGGTTATGTATGCAGGTTATGTAACTAATAATTTCACAAAAGTATGCTTGAAAAAATTTAAAATTTAGGCATAATTTAAGCATTTTTTGTGAAAAATAGGACAAGTAAGCGTTCTAATTCTCTCCCCCCCCCACTTGAATTGTACAACACCCTCGTTGTATAAATAAAACATTAGAAACGGGAAATTAAAAGAAATAGAACAAGAAATTCCCTGGGATTTGCTCGGTATGATCCTCCATGTTTCGTTTATGAGCAAGATTGTGTGTTGTGAATGTGGGTCTGTATGTCAGCATGACTACAACACACATTATTCCAAATTATAATACTCCACCAAAAGTCATTTTCTTCGTTCAGAAGGTCTTGTATAAGATATAGGAAAAACAATGCAATTCTATTTCGGGTATTCAATGGTTAGAAAACAAAAATGAAAAACTGTACAAGAAGTCGATACGCTATATCCTCAAAACCAGGATACGCCATATTGAAACTTGTAGAAAGTAACTGAAGTACGGGTCAGATCTTCAAATACGTTGTATCATATAATGAATACGCCGTATAGATAATCTGACAATAATGTTTAAAAATGCAGAAAAATAAAAGAATGGATAACGTCCAGACATTCAATACGCCGTATCCAACTGCCATGGATATGCCGTATAGATTTTTGGGAAGACAGACAAGATAAAATAAATTAAAAATAGTTTGGTTTGTCTCCTAGCAAGCACTTTTGTTTACAGCGAAGTCTTTAAGTTAGATTTTTCTTCAGATCTTTATTCCTTGGTACGCATCATGGTCCACCCTTCGTCCTTCTTTCGAAAATTTTCTTGGTAGATGTGAGATATACTATCTTCATTTCTTTTCCAAGTGTTGTTCTCACATGTGCTTATGACAATGTATTCCTCGTTAGCCCCTAACGAGTACTTTATGACTTCAAACTTTTTGGCTTTGCATATCTTTTTATTGATCAGGTCATTCTTTTTTCATCAAAGCACGATGCACTGTTTTGCACCGAGACGTCGCTACTATGGTTCTTTAGGTGATGCTCTTTTTCACCTAAACAAATGTCACTTTTTTCTTGAGCATCCAAATAAGGCTTGAAAAAGAGTTAGCGTGGGTGTTAGGAGGGTTTCCATAGTCAGATTCTTCCCATTCTTCGTCGCTTGATATGATGCAATCCATTAGTTTGTTATTACCTCCTCCTTTTACCTAAGAATTCCCTAATGCGCTTATAGTCATTCCATCCATTCTTCTATGATCTTTGAATTTCGAATTCAACCAAGTTACGAATTCAAAGTAATCAGGCCCGTCGTCATCATCGTTGCTTATCACATTATTTTTGCTAGCACGGGATAAGGGATAGTATTTACAGAAAAATCTCCCTACAAGTTCACTCCAGGCGGTGATTTTGTCGCTCCCCTCATTTATCCACCATTTTCGTGCAGCATCAGTAAGCGAGAGAGGGAAAACATGCACGCGTAGTCGATCGGTGTCCACATTAGGAATTTTAATTGAATCGAGTATTTCAAGAACTTTAGCAATGTGGTCTATCACGTCTTCTTCTTCTGATCCATTGTAAGCATTATTTCGTAATTCCTTCAAATGTTCCTTGCTAAGTTCATTTTTTTGCATTTATGTCGATATTTGGTTTAGCAAGACTTGAGTTACAATCAGCTTGAGCTTTCTCCATGCATTCTCTCAAAATTATTTCCGTTATAATTCCCGTCATTCTTTCTTTAGTTTATCCTTCGTAATCAGCACACCCTGAAACCAAGGTCAAAATATAAGTAGGATCTGCTCTGAAGAAAGAAAATACAGAAAACTAAGAAATGGAACATGGAATTTAAAGTCTGCTGCTGTATCAGATGATTAATACGCCGTATCCAATTGATTTGAATACGCCATATAGATCTGTTGAACAAAATACGCTGTATTAGTTTAGAAAGGTTGATACTCTATATTTAATGGATTGAATACGCTGTATCAATTGTTCGACCAGAACAGTGTAACAAAAACTAAACTAAAAGTTAAAACAAACACACAAGTACACAAATAAAATAAAAACAAGTAGGTAAAATGGATAATCTGACACTAAGACTTAAAAATTAAAAATTTTACACTAATTAAATTACAAAATCTGAATTAGTTAGAAGTTAGATCTAAAATACTAATAAAAATAAAAATTAACAATTGCACTCCCCGACAACGGCGCTAAAAACTTGATGTGTGTCGTTGTAGCTTAGGTATTATTTGTTATCAAGTAATACATTTATATTTATCCGACTATACACAAAAACAACACTAACGGGCAATTTACCCGATCAGTTGTAGCTTCATTGGTAAGTAGGGTGTCGATCACTAAGTACGAGAACGTAACTCCTAAGTCTGTCAGTATTTTAGTTGTCTATGTTAGATCTAATCTATCTAATCTATGTTAAATCTATGCTAAACCTAATTCTAACGGGTAAGGGGGGTTTTCAGTCTAAGAGACTGGCACAAGTTTTGTGGTGACTTAAATCTACTTCCGCTACCAAAACACTCGCAAGACAATAATCAAAGGATAGAAGAGCGGTCAAGCCAAGTATAAGGAAACTTTATTAACCATGAGTAATCAAATAAAACATTGGTTCGTTTATTTAGTGTAATGAATGACTTATTTTGATGGTTATATCTTTTATAGATTCAGACGGTACTTCTTCCTAAAACCTAGACACGTGGAATTCTGTCATAATTAAACGCATCCACATAAAGTATTTTATTTGGTGATTATAATCTATCTTAGGAGATTAATAATGGTGATCTTATTAAACCCTAGCCCATCGAGACTTTACCTACTTACTGCTTAACGGCTCTTTATATTCTAGTAGTCTACTGTTCGAGTCTTTACCAAGGGAATCAGAACGTTATTTGTTGATCCTAGGTCACCTGCTAGTCCAACTTGTTCACTAAACCAATGGTAAAGATATGTCAATATTTATGATCCTATGATTCTAGATATATAAATTGCAATATGGAGAGCCACTTCAGTATCTAGCTATCTTAGTCGGTATTATTAGACCCAATTGAATGATAGGTCGCTTACTTAAGCACATAGACAAGTATGAATTGATAAATATAATCAACAATCAATGATAAATTAAGCAATCGATATAAACAAACCAAACGTTATATTATCATAATCATGGCTAATACCCAAGGGTATTAGCCTTTAACCATTGTAATGTATACAAGCATAATAATGAACAACCAAGGTAACCTAACCAAGTTAAACGAATGATACCAAAAATTGAACGATTATTAAGAGTATGAGAATTACAAGGTGTTTCCTATTGAATTAAGCGCGTTGTGAGACCTTCTTTGCTCTTCTTGTCTTTTAAAAATCAACTTTTGTGGTAATGGTATCGTAAATATGATCAAGCACACCTAAAACTCGTTTTTAGGTCTTCTATTTATAGTGTCTGGAATTTCTTCGATACGCGTTATTGGTCGAGGTCAGTACGGCGTATTGGGAGTTTTATTGGAGTAGAGACCACGTTCAATATCTTCCAGAATATTTAGATACTTGAAATAGAATATGGCGTATAGAGGTCTTCTGGATACGACGTATAACTCTTCAGTCCTTCGTGGTTTCTTATGAAATGTAGGCACAGATACGCCGTATCTTCCTTGATGGATATGGCGCATAGAATGTCAGAACAGTATTCTTTAGATTTCTTTGTTTTAAGCTTCAGAATGCGTGCCTTTTAGCTAATCTTCACAAAGTACTCCATAATTACTCCAAATCTCAAATATAAATGATTAAGTACCAATTCTTGCAATAATTATACGAAATGGGTAATTTACATGGGATAAATGATGCTATAAAAGTGACGTTATTTGATGTCATCAGTTTTAGTGATTTCTTCTTCAAACTGCTCTTCGTGATCAGAAAATAACTTGAATTCCGGTGAACTCGAATGATCAAAACTAGTTGTCTTGAAAAGCTTTCTTAACGAATGTAATGCTTGCTCAGGTACACCATAAGGTTCTACGAGCTCTTTGTTTGAACTCCTGGTCATGCACTACATGAAATAAGGGTTAAATATCAGTAGGATAGGTTTAGAATAAAGAAAATGCAGAAAACTAAATACAAAAATGGAATACGAAAAATTAAAGCTGCTTTAGTATCAAACGATCAATACACCGTATCCAGTAAACTGTATACACTGTATTGATGTTTGATGTCGAATACGCTGTATAGGTTTTGAAAGTGGATACACCGTATTTAATGGGATGAATACGCCGTATTCAGTATTCTTATCAAAAGAAAAACAACAAGTAAAAACAATACAAAAAAACAAACAAACACACAAATATGCAAATATGCAGATCATACAAATGTAGAAAAGGAAAAATAAATTTACAACAAAACTTAACAATTATAATACAGAATTACAAACTAAACTAAAAATATAAAATTTAATACTAAAATACTAATAAATAAGTATTAAACAATTTCACTCTCCAGCAACGGCGCCAAAAACTTGATGTGTGTCGTTGGGTATAGGTAGTCTTGTTATAAAGTTTTACTACTTACATATTGTGACTTTACCTATCAACTAACACTAATGGGCAGTGTACCCGATCAATTATAGGTTCTTTGGTAAGTAGGGTGTCGATCACTAAGAGTGAGCGTTAATACTTAAGTCTATCGGTATTTTAGTTATCTAGGTTAGTTCCAATTAATTCTATTTAAACCTAAACTAACATAAAGGAGGAGGGGGGGGGGGGTTTAGCCTGAGAGACTGGCATGAGTTTTGGTTTAATCTAAACTAAAGAAGATAATTAACACACACAAGCAGATAAATAAACAATAAAGAAGCGGTCAAGCACAAATGTAAGGAAAAGGTATTAGCCAGTTTAATCAAATAAAATGTTGGAGTTGTTTATGTGTGCAATGATGTATTACTTCGTTGGTGGTATATCATTGTACTTCTCCCTAAACTCAAGGTTTATATTATAGTTAATCCTATCACAATTAACCTAAACCCGCATAAAGCTCACACCGTTGATTATAATCTATCTAGGAGACAACATTGGTGAATATCGAAACCTAGCTCATCAAGGCTTTACCAACTTATGTCCAATCGTTATCTATATGCTGGTAGTCCATGGTCTGAGTAATTCCTAAGAAAACAGAATGTTATTTGTAATTCTAAGTCACGACTTAGTCTACTTATTCACTTAACCAAAGGCAGAAACAAGGGCATAAATTTGTAGTCCTAATAATCCAAAGTCACATAGATAAGTTGTATGTAATATCTAACCCAGACTCTAGTCTACGTATCTGTAATCCTAGATCCAGTTGAATAATAAATAAAACATAATCGAAACATAAACATATAGGAAGTGATAAACATAATCAACATGCACCAAAAGAGTAAACAATCGATATAAACAAACCAAACATAAAATTTTCATAAACATGGCTAATACCTATAGGTATTAGCCCATAGTCATTGTAACAATACACATTATCATAGACGAACAATTAAGATAAACAAAACATTATGCTAACCGAATGCTTATAGCGGAGTATAAAGATTACAAGATTTTTCCTATTGAATTAAGGCACTTGTAGGACCTTCTTTGCTTCTAAAATCGTCTATAGATCGTATTTGGTGTTAAGAGCTTCTAATGCATACTGAAAACGGAATTTTAGGTTTTCTAATTATAGGCTCTGAAAACAAGTCGATACGCCGTATTGGAGGGATCCAATACGGCGTATTGGGATTGCTTGCCGTAGGCTCCATGATTATTATATTCTAGAATATTCCTAAACCGCCACTGAATACGGTGTATAGGGTTTTCTGAATACGGTGTATTGGCTATAAAACGTGCTTATTCTAAATGTTGGCCAAAGTATCTTATACGGAGTATCTATTATTGTGAATACGACGTATTCTTCAAAGTCAAGCAATGGTCTTGATCTTGTCTAAGTCTTGAGAAATAACGTATCCATCTAGAATGATACATCATATTCTTCAGATTTAGTAGACTTTCTTGATCTTCATCATTTATGTTCCAAAACACGTTCTTTTCACCATCTTTTGCCAATTACTCGATAATAACTAGATTCATACAAATAAGCGATTAAGTATAAATTCTTATATAAAATAATATAAAATGAGCAATATAAATGGGATAAATGATGCCAATAATGTGACGTTATTTGATGTCATCGTACCCCTAAACAAAATGGTGTAGCTGAAAGAAGAAACAGAACCCTGACTGAAGCAGCAAGAATTATGTTAAATGTTTCATGTATCCCAAAACAATTTTGCGGAGAAGCTGTAAATACTGTTTGTTACACTCAAAATAGATCAATCACTGTAAAAAGCATGGGAAAACATCATATGATATTTTCAGTGGAAGATCTCCTGACATCAGCTACTTTCATGTCTTTGGATTCCTTGTGTTCATTCACAATCACAGAGATCACCTGGGAAAATTTGATAAAAAGGCTGATGATGGGTTCTTTCTTGGATACTCCCTAGTAGCTAAAGCTTTCAGAGTATTCAACATCAGAAGACAAGAAATGAAAGAAACCTTTCATGTCACATTTAATGAAGCTGATGAAGTGATAAGACAAATAAGCACAGAGGAGATCACATGAACTTCAATGAAAACAGATCTTTCCTTATGTACTTGCATTTGATCCAACTTCAATGAATTCTTAGTACCAAGAAAAAACCCCAATTAATTCACAAGGAATGATGGCTCTTTATCTTATGTACCTACCTTTGATCCCCTTTTAACAAACAACATCACCATCCCTGACGCTATCACAACTCATAACATCAATCCATTTGATGAATCAACTGACCTATCAGTAACTAATTATTAACATGTTCACCATGAACCTAATGACTTTGAACCAACTGAACCTCATATTAATGATAACCCTGAAGTTCAAGACATCACAATAAATGATGTTATCACAAACATTGAAGTTAAACCTTCACCAACACTCATTTCACCATCAGCTAAAAACATTCAAGACACTCTAGCTCCTCAAGACAAATGGTCTAGAGATAAGTACATCCGTTTGGTTAACATTTTAGACTAATGCAATGCAATAAGAGCTAAATCAGATTGAAAGAAACAAAGTCTGGACACATGTCCCTGCACCTTATGGTACAACCATTATTAAGACCAAGTAGATCTTTAGAAACAAGATGGATGAAAATGGTGTGGTAATCAGGAATAAAGCAATGTTGGTTGCTGAAGGGTATAAAAAGAGGAAGTGAATGACTATAATGAAACATTTGCACCAGTTTTAAGACTTGAAGCCATCAAATTATTTCTTGCATATGCTACCTGCATGGGTTTTGTAGTGTATCAGATGGATGTGAAGAATGCTTTTCTAAATGGGAAGCTCTCTGATGACATCAAATAACGTTACAATTATACTATCATTTATCCCGAATAAGTTATCCACTTTTATATAATTATTGCAAGAATTTGTATTTAATTGCTTAAAAGTATTATTTACAGTAATTAAGGAGTGATTTGTGAAGACATGCTAAAAGGCGCATATTTTGGAGCTAAAACGATGATATTTGAAGATTGCTTGATTCTGCCCAATACGACGTATCCACAAAAAGAGATACGGTGTATCAGCGCCAACTCTTCACAAGAAAATGCGTACAAACAATTCCTAATACGGAGTATCACTCTTTTATCATAAGTCGTATCTAGTTGGATAGACATTCAAAGATACGAATAAACTTATAATTTAGGAATGAATATTTGATTGATTATAAACTTAGCGCGCACTCCAAGGAAAACACCCCAATACGTCGTATTGGACTAGCTTAATACGGCGTATCCAGTCTTTTTCAGACACTATAAATAAAAGACTCAAAAATGATTTTTTAGTGTGCAAAATCTTATTCTCTATACCATACACATAAAAGATGATTTTCTAAAGAAAAAAGTGCAACTAAAGGTCAAGCATCGATCACGATTCCATAGAAGACACCGTGTAATTCCTATACTCTTATAATCATTTAATTTTTGGTATCGTTCGGTAAAAC
>BQNB010080036.1:0-28342 GCA_026074375.1 Tanacetum coccineum | reverse complement strand
AGATATCACTTGTTGGTAATCAAAAGACGAAACTAATAAACAAAATCAAGACACGAAACATAAACTTTATTCAAAATTATCAGAATATATACAAAACCAAAATTCAGGATTTCAAACACAAAATTCCAATTCAAAGGTATGAAGAATTATAACGCTAATGATCCTTATTTATAAAAAAATTAAACCCTAAAATAGTTTCATAATTCTAAACAAACTCAAATAACAAAATGTGTAAACACATCCAACAAATTAACAAAGTTACCAAACAACCTTTAGAGTTTAAGTTAACTTTTAACGAAGAAATTAAGTTTAATATGTAAAAATATGAATTATTTTGATCTAATGTGATACACTTATAAGTATTTATGGGCTTATGGCGTGGAGGTCTAGTACTGAATATTTTTCTATATAAACACTCTCTAGTCTCTATTAGTAATGGTCTGTTTCTCAGTCTTGCCATGGGGACACAAGTAAAAGCACACAATGAATATACACATAAACCCCATGTTGCCTTCCTTGCAAGCCCAGGAATGGGACACATAATCCCTCTCTACGAGCTTGCGGTTCGTCTCGTCACTCAACACAGCTTTCAAGTCAGTTTTCTCGTCATCACAACCGCATCCACCATTGCCCAAAGCGAATACCTTAATGCCAACCCACATCCTGACCTGCATATCGTCAACCTCCCACCTGCTGACATGTCTGGGCTTGTGGCAGATGACATGACAGCAGTCGCCCGCCTTTGCATCATTGTCCAAGAATCCATCCGTCCACTACGATCAATATTATGTAGATCTAAGGGACCTAAACTCAAAGCACTCGTCATTGACATCTTTTGCACGGGCGTGTTTGAAGTTTGTAATGACTTATCAATTCCGGTTTATTCATTTTTCACTGCGTCAGGAGTTCATTTCACGTTCTCCTTGTATTTACCAGTTCTGGACCGGGAGGTAGAAGGTGAGTTCATAGATCTATCAGGACCCGTTAAGGTCCCGGGATGTAACCCAATACGAACCCACGACTTACCTGAAGTACAAGCACATAACAGAAATAAGGATCAGGACTATCAATGGTACTTGTTTCATGTCAGCAGGTTAAACATGGCCACAGGTATATTTGTAAATACTTGGGACGATCTTGAACCGGTCTCACTCAAAGCAGTGAAACATGAACCATTCTTTCTTAACATTCCTACGCCACCTGTTTACCCTATCGGACCGCTCATCAAACATGAACCTGTTGTGACCAAATATGAGAAAGAAATTATTGCATGGCTTGATAAACAACCAAAAGACTCGGTTCTCTATGTTGCATTTGGAAGTGGTGGGACACTAACGAGTGAACAACTCACTGAGTTGGCTTGGGGTTTAGAATTGAGTCAGCAGCTGTTCATCATGGTGGTACGAAAGCCGAATGATTATGCTGCTTCTGCGTTTTTCAACGTGGGATGTGAGCCAGATGATCCGAGAACATACTTACCAGACGGGTTCATGGAGAGAACAAAAGGAGTAGGGTTGGTGGTCAGTTCATGGGCACCGCAGGTTAGTGTCATATATATTCAGATAAAAGTTTCGTGTCATATTGACAATAACATACTTATTTATTTATTCAACATTAGAGCTTGTAGTCTAGAGTTACATATAAAGATGACTCTCACCGACTACACTAACTATATCCGCATTAACTCAGCCGTTTTAAAAAAAAAAGTACAGATGTTAGAAAAACTTTGTCCTAAGGATAGAGTATGGTCACTTGGTGCACATGTTGTCCAAAGAAAATAAATAAATATGTTTCAACGGCTGTTCAAGTCCATATAATTTCATCTTGTGTTGCCTACATTGCTTAACATGTGATCCGCCATTGCTGCAGGTTGCAGTGTTAAGCCACCCATCTACAGGAGCATTTTTGTCACATTGTGGGTGGAACTCGGCATTGGAGAGTGTTAAACATGGCGTGCCAATGATCGGGTGGCCAATGTATGCGGAGCAGAGGATGAACGCGACAATATTAAGCAATGAGGTAGGGGTGGCAGTGAAGATGCCTGTGGTGGGGGACAAAGGAGAGACAGTGGTTGTCCGGAGGGACGAGATAAAGTGGGTGGTGCAGACGGTTATGGAAGGTGAAGAAGGTATGAGGATTAGGAGTAGGGCTAAGGAGCTCGAAGCGAGTGGTCAGGCGACACTGAGTCGTGGCGGTTCATCGTATGAAACACTCGCCCGGGTTGCTGAGTCATGGAAACTTGGATAGTTGGTGATGACTCATAATTACAAGGAGATTGCAGAATTTGCATGTTATCTAACTGAATGCATGTTGCAGCAGAAAGTAGAACTACTCATGTCTGTTTGTAATAAATAAGACTACCTTGGTTAATTAGTATGCATCTGGATAATCATTATGTTAAAAAATTTCCGATAATGGTTCGTTTGATCTAATAATATACTGTATTTAAAACTTCGTAAAAAGGATATGTTGTGCACAACGACAGTTTCAGTACATGCAAAGGACAAGAGAGTCTTCCATATATACCACAAAGTGACATTTGTTTCCAATAAGATGTGTTTCGGTGTTTAATTTGAGTCTAACAAAATTTAAGAGATAAGACTGTCGGTTATTGGTGTGATGACATTTTTTTTCAATAACATTAGAGTTCACTACTACACCAAAAACAAATCCCATATTATAACATCAGTTTCTTGTGTCATACACGGTGCACATTTTTTTTTTGTTCGAATAAGAATTAACTTTTATTTTGCACATTTTGATGATGTGTCATACCTGAAAGGCTGACACATGACATCATTTATAATGTGACACGTCATTAAAATGTGTAGATTGGAACATTTATAAAAGTCCGTTGTTATTGTACGATTTTTTAAAAGTACACGTATTAAATCGATAAATTTGGAAAAGTTCAATGCTATTCTACGACTAAAACCTTTTTTTTCATTTATTTAAATAAAACAACATATTTAAATAAAATTAAAATTCTTTAATAAAACAACACATTAAAAAAATATATAAAATAAAAAAAGACGTAAAAATAAAAGTACATAAACTAAACTAGATTTGGGATAATATAAGGCTCATATTCACTTTTTCCTTCATCGGTGATAGCAGTGTCAATCGGATCTATCGCGTTGGTGATTATTGTTAGGATCTACAAGTCCTCGTGTTCTCTTTAAGCGTTGATCCATTGTTTGTTGGGATTCATTTTTTTAATAGAAGTAGAATTGTTAAGTTTAGAGGTAGAAATAATAGTGGAAGTGTGAGGATTATTTATAATATTTTTAAAAAGTAAAAATTTAAATAATGCGAGGATTAATAGAAAAAAACAACTAGCATAAAAAACCAACATCTCTTTTTTTTTTCATTTTCAACCATTATACAACGTTCTTGTTAAAAAAAATTATGAACGAAAAAAAATTGGAAAATACCATCGTCTGGGCCGGTATCCTCGGTGCCAACCTCTACCAGCCAAGGCTTGATGTGGTTCCCCACGCCATGACGTTGGCTGGTCGACAACGTGAGCCGACGGCACCATTATAACGAACGCTCTTATCGACAGTGTTATATATAATGAAAAGAGACGTGACGTATTGTTTTATTTAAGTCGTTTAATATGTTCAAATTTTTATGTTGACATAGCATATTTTGTTTAATGCCAATGCATGAGAAAGCAGACACGTAACAAAATGTTGTTGCATGCAAAAATTTAACCCAGTTGTCTTTTTGTTTGTAATGAAGTAAAGAGGGAATCTTTTATTGCATGTGTACATAAAATTTTGGGTTCACTATATTTTTTGTCATGGTGGTTTACCAGGTTTTTCATTTTGAATATATTTTTAATAAAAATTTCGGATTTGGTTAAAAATAAGTTTTGAAAATTCCCGTTTCGTTACGACGAGTTTTGTTTATTTTTTTCGTTTAGAATAACGTTCTTTTAGCTCATAAATGTAGGCAACGGCAGAAATATGAAAATAGTCACAACCTTTAAGAATATTCAATTAGCCATACGTATTAGTGTGCGATACATGAATTAACAGTAATACATGAAATGACTTAAAATATTATACGATTAAACCTATTGATGTTCAAACAACAACAGAAAGCATAGTTATGAGGTTTCGGGTCCAAACAGTACATTAGTAAAAATTGAAAAAATGTTTGCAGATCAACTCGAACTGACTTGTTTTGATCTGTGCTATAATTGACCTGTTTCCGATTCACTCCCTTGGACCCATAATCTACCCATCTTACGTACTCATCTTTCCACCTCTACATAAATACATAATGTATGAAACATAATAAGAAGAAATATAAATTTTCTTTAGTAAAAGCCACTTCATTAAGCTAGTGTTTGTACAAAATACGTTATGGGCTAAAGATGTTATGGGCTAAAGATATGGATCTGAGGTCGTTATCGGGTTGGGCCGATGAGTTGGATCTTGTACTAAACCAAGTAATGATCTGAATTCCCTGCACAAATTGAGGCAAACCGTTAGTCTTACCGTGGGGACGGACCCCACGGTTAGACTCCGGCATGAGATTAAGTACACATTTTTGTCAGAGAATATCAGATTATGTATGTGTGTATGAATAGGAATGAATTGTCGTACCTTTTGATGTGACAGAGGTCCTATTTATAGGTGAGAGAAATACTAGGTTTTCATAATATTTCGCCTGCTTCGTTAATGGCCAGAGTGGGGCCCTTGTCGGGCAAGGGTCCGCGCTAATCGCTTGTTTGCGGATTCGGACACTCTTCCGCAGGCGTCCTACGGAAGCGGTCCGCGTCCGTCTTGTCATACTCGGGCCGTGCCGATGCAGTCCCGGGCTTAATATTGGCTCGTTATATTTGTTATTGATTTTAGTTGGGCCGAGGCCCAATTGTGAGGGTACAACCCAGGGCTAGAAGCCTGGTGTGCCCACTATACGTCATCAAGTCCCCCAGTCTAGTAAGTTTATTGCTTGCGATACTTTGATGCATGCGGTGTAGCTTGCTAGACTTTGTAGTGCCACTAGACTTTGCTTCCGCGACTGGTGGCTTTTCCGTGACCTTGCTTATTAATCAGGTAAGGGTTGGATGACGTGTGTTCTTCCTGACCTTTCGTTTTCTGATTGACATGACTTAGTGTCAGTTATCCAACTGGCATCACTTTCGATTATCTTAAATCTCGTACGTTGGTTGATATAATGCTTTACACGTGTCATAATCTCTTTATCTTTCGTATTTACTACACCAAGGGTATAAATACCCTTTTGGTTTTTACTGTTTCTCCTTCTTATTTTCGCAATTAGTCGCCATTGTTAAAAAAAAGATTTTTTAAGCTTTTATCAGCCGATTTCTGTCACACCCCCAAAATACGGGTTGTAGCGGAATATTGAATATTCCAGGGCATTACTTCATAGATCAATAGCACAAGATATGAGAACGACCACTAAACGTGTCGTTTTAAAAAGATACATTGGATTAACAAAATACTTGTTCATTACATAAGCTCGTGTCTTCAAATTGTTCGACAATATAAGTAAAGATTTCGGTTTATAACAAATATTCCCAAAATGTAATACGACCCAAATCTTTAGTATTGACTCTCTCCAAAAAGTGACCCCCAATGTGTTTGGGCAATTCGTGCCTTATTGACTTGAGAAAAACATGCTTAAAACGTCAACATAAAGTTGGTGAATTCATAGGTTTATGTAAATCAATTGTAGGACCGCAAGATTTCCAGGTGTATGATTAAGTAACAGATGCAAACATTAAAAAAAGTAATTACGTTTTTCTAAGCTCATGACACTGAAGCTCGACATGTATGAATGCAATAAATTGCCAACAATGCCCGTGAATGATGTTCTAACCCGCAACATCCCAAATCCGACATGGTATACGTTTGTTGTCCGGCAAACCGGCACAGTGAGCGCTACTCACCCAAACGGGGACGTCAATCCCAAATAGATCTATTTATAACACTCGCGCTTACAATCTAGTAATTGACAGTTCATGATAAAGGGCTCAGTGGGTTATCGCTACTTAGGCAAAACACGTAATCATTGTATAAAATGTACCCTTGCGTCCAATTTGTAAAACAAAGCATGTTCTCACCCCAAAGATGTAAAACATTTAAATAATTGTAAAGCATGAGGCTATGAACTCACCTTAGTAGGTAGTCCTCTGTGAGTGATAAATATATCCAAGTATGGCAAATGAATCACACCGTCAAATACCTAAGTAAATACGGCCAGTCTTAGTCTACAAGTTTAGGCTAACGACTTAATGCATAAACTACAATAAATTGCTAGTTTATATATACTGTTATCACTTGTGTGGTGGTGCACATGTTTATTGTATTTATCTTTACTTGTTGGCTCTTGGGAAGGTATACGACTACACACGTTCAAGTAAATGCATAAACGTTATTAATAAATATACATATTTATTAAGTCGTGTTTTAATTTGTATAATATCCGATAAATATTATAACTTGTCTGATTCGCTAAGTGTTTATTAAAATCACTTTTTCGTTCATAAAATACCCTTAGGTTTTTCTATATTTACAAAAACAGTCCCTATGTTTATGAAAATATAATATTTATATTTTAAACCCTTAAGTTTCCACATTCACACCTTTAGTCCTTTAACTTTACAAAAATTTCACTTTAGGTCCTTATACTTTTAAAACAGCCCTTTAAGTTTTAGAAGTGATAAAACAGTCCCTAAAACTTTATAAATCCAGTTTTGGCAGTTTTAACCCTTAAGTTTGCAATTTGACACTTTTAGTCCCTTAACTTGTAAAAATCACATTTTAAGTCCAATTAAGATTTGAAAAGTGGTAAAAGGTTTCATTGGGCTCCAATAAGCTACATAAGCGAGCTTATTTTAGCTTATCGGGCCTTTTGGGTCCGTTAAGGTCCATTAAGCAAATTAAAGGTCCAATAAGGATTCTAAAAGCACATAAGCTCTCATTAAGCTCATTTAAGCTTAATGAAACTGTTAATGCTGAAAAATAAGCTCGGGTAAGCTTATTTGAGTTTATTGGGCTCGTTAGCCCAATAACTTTAACTCGAAAGGTTTCAAAGGGTCCATTAAGGTTTTATAACATGATCCAACTTATTTTCTAGTGTTAATAAGCACTTTTAAACTGTTTTTATTGTTTGGCTTATTTATAAGCCAATAAGCTTCATTAATGGGCTTTTGGGCCCATTAAGGGCTCAATAAGGTTTATACATGTTCAAAACTAGTCCAATTTAGGTCCATTAGCTTTTCTAGGTTTATATTAAACTCATTAAGCTGCATAAGCTTACAAATAAGCTGTTCATGCTTATTCGTGGCTTATGGCCTATTAAGGGTCCGAATTGGGCTTCCAAGCCCATTAAGGGTCCGAATTGGTTTCTAATAAACATTAAGGTCCATATGAGTCCAATAAGCATATTAGGCCCCTTAATAAGCTTATGGAGCTTATTAATAAGCCGTGGATCCTACTACTATGGCATGTTGGGCCGGTCCGGCCCATTAATGGGTTGTTTGGATTAAACGAGCCCATTAGTGGCCCGTTAAGCTCGCTAGTGCTTTCTAGGGTTTATTAATCTCTTATTAACCACTCGTTAAGCATTAATTAACTGTGTTTTATCACATGCATTTGTTTAAATGATTAGTATACTCCTTCCCAAGCCAAGCCGTCGTGTTTCCATGAAAAGTTTATGTGTTGTTTCGTGTATTTCATACAAATACATTTGTGTTCATATAGGTTTCCATTTTGGCATTTAAGCAAAACGTTTAAGGCCTTAGTTCATTATTAAATCACATTTTACATTTCCTAGCACGTCCTAACACCACACAAGTTGTTATATGCATGTATATATTGCGTGAAATATATATAAGATTGTATCATGCACGTATACGCTCACGTTAGTTTGTAAATTACAAACTAACGTGACCAAATGACTAGCAAACAAGGAAGGAAACGTATGATATGAATACGTGAGTTTAGAACACGACTTACAAAGGTCCTAGAGCTTGGTTTTCGGCTTAGAAGGAGATGAATGATACACAATTCGTCTACACCCAAATGTGTATAAACCCGAAAGCTCCAAAGCTCAATATACCCGAACCTTAGCTTGTATACTCCTCCTAATACCCTTGTATGTGATCCTTAGTATGCTAGTGCAAGCTAGAAAACTAAGTTGTGTCGTGTTTGTGTTGTGCTTGGCTCGGTTTAGGGTGTACCGAAACAAAGGAGATGAAAACAAAGGTGTTCTTGGCTAGAGAGAGTTTAAGAGTTGTAAGAAATGTTTAAGTGTCAATATGAGTGGGTATATATAGGCTTAGGAGTGAGTTAGTGTTCTCTAGTCCTTAACTAACCAAAACCGAGCCCTAAGTGGTGGTTTTGAGGGTTCTAGTTAGCCTCAAATAGTTTCTTGCTAAACCACCTAGTACAAATCCTTAATTACAAGATAATTGTACAAGATTACATAAGATTTGACAAATCTTTGGTTGTGTGATGTTGCTTTGCTTGTCGCGGGTATCAAGAGGGCAAAAGTATCAAATGGTTATTATCCATTATGTATTAAGTTAACTAGGAACATTAAGGACATGTTTTAATTAAACTCTTGATGTACATGTACTTAGTGTAGATTTTCTAGTGGTTTAGGCATGTGGGACGAGTAGGGCTTGGATCAAAAGGAGATTATGTGTGATTTTTACACAAAGGGTATTAGTTTCTAAGTACATTCCATTTATAAGCTAATTATTGTACAACATTGTGTAAGTATCCAATGTGTTATGGTTTTTGTTTACCCCTATTCGGCCACAATGGGTTATTAACACAAGAATTGAATAATTTTTGTGTTTAAGGTTTAAAAGTGGTTATTGGTTTGAGTCTAGGTAAGTCTAGGTATTTCCGGAGTGTGTCTAAATGTATTTTATTGTGAAACGTAAGCCTTTTATGTGAACCGATAAAAATAATATGCGCAAAGTCAAATACATTATACTTCTTTATACTATATAAACACTTGTTTTGACGTAAACCTTAATTTTATTTGGTGATTGTTTACGTTGAATGATTTTAGTCTACGCGATTTAGCTTAAATGTTAAATTAAACAGGTAACTCGTATCGGACAAATAAATAGTAAGAATAATAGAGTCGTAAATGACCTGAATTAAGAAAGGTTATAGTCTCACCGTTAAAAGAGTTTGTCCTCAATGCTTAAGACCTTGTAACGGATGACGAAGCCTGGTTGGAAAAGCTTATGGGTATTTCTGTTTGAACAAATCTTCACGTTCCCAAGTGAACTCAAGACCTCTCCTAGAGTTCCAGCGAACCTTAACCAATGGTATCCGGCTTTGCTTTAATCGTTTGATCTCCCGTTCCATGATTTTAATAGGCTCTTCCACAAACTGGAGCTTATCATCAACGTGAATTCCTTCCAATGACATGGCTAATGGTTCGTCAGCGTAACATTTCTTCAGATTAGACACATGGAAAGTATGGTGAACCCTGCTCAACTCTTGAGGAAGTTCCAGCCTGTAGGCAACCTTCCCAACCTTGGCTAACACCTTGAAAGGTCTGACATATCTCGGGGTTTCAACTTTGCCCCGCCTTACCGAATGTACACCCCTTTCCAAGGTGAGACCTTGAGCATAACCCTATCCCCAACTTCGAACTCCATCGGCTTTCGCTTTAAATCAGCGTAGCTCTTTTCTCGATCCTGAGCAGCTTGAATTCTCTGCTTGATCAGGACAATCTTTTCCGTTGTTTCTTGGATCATTTCTGGACCAGTCAGTTGAGCTTCTCTAACTTCGGCCTAGCACACAGGAGATCGACATTTTCGAAGATAGAGTGCCTCATAAGATGCGGCCTTTATGCTAGCGTGATAACTGTTGTTATACGAAAACTCGGCTAATGGCAAATACTTAACCCAGCCTTTTCCAAAATCGATCGCGCAAGCACGTAGCATGTCCTCGAGAGTTTAAATAGTCCTCTCGCTCTGGCCGTTGGTTTCCAAATGTTACGCAGTGCTCATACTCAGATCTGTACCCAAAGCTTTCTCAAATGATCTCCAGAAATTTGAGGTGAACCTCCCATCACGATCATAGATGATTGAAACAGGTATTCCGTATCTTGTTACTATTCTGTTTAGGTACAACCTTGCCAACTTGTCCAATGGATCATTCTCCCGTATTGGCAAGAAGTGAGCAGATTTTGTGAGTCGATCCATAATCACCCAGATGGTTTCAAAACCTTATGACGACTTAGGAAGCTTGTTGATAAAATCCATCGTGATATTATCCCACTTCCACTCGAGTATTGATGGTTGTCTAACAATCCGATGGCCTCTGATGTTCGCTTGACCTTCCACACAAATCAAGCACTTGCTAACATAGGTGCAATGTCTGCTTTCTTATTGGCACTATTATAGCTTTCTTCATGTCTTGATACATCTTTTCGGAACCGGGATGGATAGAATATTTTGACTTATGGGATTCGTGCATAATCACGGATCTTAAGTTGCCATAGCAAGGCAACCAACTCCTGCCGTTTAAACATAAGGTTCCATCGGCGCGTGGTTCCAACTTTTCCTTGGGTATATCCCTTCTGATCATACCACCTACATCTTCTTTCTCAAGATTCTCTAGTTTCAGGGCTTCGATCTGAGCTTTTAGTATTTGTTTGGGAAGATCCAAGCCAATAGTCATAACTAAGGCTCGAACCCGCAATGGCTCAATCCGTTCCTTACGGCTCAATGCGTCGGCCACTACGTTTGCCTTCCCCGGGTGATAACGAAGCTCTGATCATAAATCCACTTAGCATTCTAACCCAACGGCATTGCCCATTATTAAGCTCCTTTTGGTCAAGTAATGTGTGTAGACATTTTAATGGTCAGTGACCACGGTGCTTTTTGGTTCCATATAGATAATGTCTCCATATCTTTAGAGCAAACACCACCGATCCAAGTTCTAAATCATGAGTGGTGTAGTTCTTCTCATGAATTTTTAATTGTCGAGAAGCATAGGCAATCACCTTCTCTCTCTGCATCAATACAGCACCTAAACCCTTGTGTGAAGCATCACAATAGACCACAAAATCTTTGCTTCCTTCAGGTAAAGCCAGAATTGGCGCACTGCACAACTTCTGCTTTATTAACTGAAAAGCGTTTTCTTCCTTTTCACCCCAATCAAATTTGATTCCTTTCTGAGTAAGCTTCGTCATTGATTTAGCAATCTTCGAAAATCCCTCAATAAACCTTCGATAGTAACCAGCAAGACCTAAAAATTGGCGGATCTCCGTCGGTGTCTTAGGAGATGCCCAATCCTTGATAGATTCTATCTTGGCTGGATCCACATGAATGCCTCTGCTATCAATGACGTGACCGAGAAATTGTACCTTCAGAATCCAAAATTCACACTTTGAAAACTTGGCATACAACTTCTCTTTCTTAAGCAATTCCAAAATTGCCTTAAGATGTTCTTCGTGCTCTTTCTCGGTTCCTTTGAATAAATAAGATTCATCATTGAAGACGATTACGAATTATCCAGTAGGGCTTGCACACCTCGGTTTCGGAGGTCCATGAATTACGCATGTGCGTTTTGTTTAGGCCCGATGGCATCACCTAAAACTTCATAATGACCATACCGAGTTCAGAATGCCGTCTTTGGAATGTCTTGTTCTCGTACTCTCAGCTGGTGAATAAACCGATCTCAAAATATATATTTGATAATATGTTGGATCCTTAGAGTTTGATCGATAAATCGTCGATCCTCGAGAGTGGGATAACGATTCTTCACTGTTAGCTATTTAAACTACCTGTTGTCAATGCACATCCTGATATGATCCATTTTCTTCTTTTTGACAAACAAGACCGGGGCTCCCCTAGGTGAGGAACTAGGTCTTATAAAGCCCTTTTCGGAAAGCTCTTGTAGTTGTTTCGACAATTCCTTCATTTCGGACGATGATAATCGGTACGGTGCTCGAGCTACGGGAGCGGCTCCTTGAATTTAAGTCGATTTGGAATTCAATGTGAGCGGAGGAAGGACAGGCCAAGATCCTCGGGAAAACTTCTGGAAAATCTCGGACGATTGCGTACGTCCTTAAGTTTCTTTCCTTCCGAATTGTCCGTACTCCTTCTTGGCGGTATATCTATGCCAGAAAGATCAGACGTCTCTCGCATGTACTATTGAGCCTTTGAACATGAGATAAATGGTCAACCGAGATTCTCTGCCATTGTTACTTTTGTCACCACAAAAAATCAAGGTTTCATTCCCATAGGGAATTCAAACAAGTTTCTCATCACACACGATCACGTCGTGACACCTTCTTAACCTCCATGCCGATAATACGTGAAACTACCCATTTCTAAGGAAAATAGATCTATTGCGATCGGGATGGTTTAAGAAATTTAAAGTGTAACCCCGTATAATAGTGTTATCCTGACTATTTTTCCCGTCAGCTAATTCGACGTCATAACTATTTTCTAATGGAGTTGGGGCGATGTCAATCAGGGAACTAAACGCAGTAGATATAAAACTTCTATCGGCACCAGTGTCAAATAAGATAGATGCATAGCGGTTGTTTAAGAGGAACGTACCCGTGACGACATTGGAGTTCGGGTTCCTCGATGCATTCCCATTCTTCTCTGCATTTCCAACTGCGTATACCCAGCCTTGTGCATTCCCATTTCCCCCATCCTTATTCTTTAATTTTGTATAATCTCTCTTGAAATGTCTTGGAGCTCACATTCATACACCATTCCCCTGGGGAACTTACCCTATTATCCCTCTGAGCCTTAGGCACATTGTGTTGCCAGAACTTCTGAGTACACGGGCCATTTTGATGAAAATGGCACTTGGTGCACTTGGGCAAAGATCCACCATACAGCTTCTTTTCACCCGAACCTATATTGTAGACCTTGGCGACATTTTATCTCTTGAAGGGTTGTTGTTGATGGACATGGTTCTTTCCGGATAAATCATCAGCCTTCCTTTTATTGTCAGTCTGCCTTTCTGCATAGGTGTGGAGTTTCTGATCCATCAAGTCATTGGCTAACTCAATAGTCTCATCTAACGTCTTGGGTTTGGAAGACTTCACATTTACATAAATGTTATTAGGGAGTCCACTGATGTACTTGCCAACCTTCTCAGTTTCATTAGCAACAAACTTGGTACATATCAGGGTTAGCAATTGGAAACGTTCACTGTATGTTGGAACATCGTTCCCTTTGACCTTTAGGTTCTACAACTCAATTTTTTTTCTAGGTTTTTTCTTGATTTCACCCTGCGGACAATACTTGTCTGTTATTTTCTTCTTGAGTACTTCCCAAGTCATTGAATATGCATCAGGACCTAAGGTTCTTATCTGACCATTCCACCAAGTCTCTAAGCAGCCCCTAACAGAGTGCAGGTGGCAAACTTAAACTGATTTTTCAATAGGCACAAACACTGATATTGAAAAATGATTCCATCTTTTCAATCTACCGGGTTAAACCGACAACGCCTTCATTTCCTTTGAAGTTCAAAGGTTGACATTTCATGAAGTCAGCGTAGAAACAAGGGCGTGTAGTTTGCCAATTACTTTGGTTATCCCCGTATGAATTGTGTCTTCACGTTCCGCATACAAAACTGGAGTTTCGCGAAGTGCTTGAATAATCATAGCTTGAACAGATTCTGGGAGTCATGTTGTTTGGGTTGGTGGTGGTTAGTGGGGTATTCGGTCCTCGTCTGGTCGCATGTTCCATGTTTCGTCTTAAATCACAAGAGATTTAAATCGTGAGATCATGACAGATATACAATAATTTTAGATGAGACAACAACACAAGATAGTATATAGTACAACCATAACACATCTATTTCATTTTTACACTTGGATAATTTTACATGAAATTAGTTTTGGTACACAAATACATTACATAAGATCTAAGGTTGCTAAGCGGTGAGAACCCTAATACTTATACATGCCTGAACAACTGCTTAGCAAAAGTAAAATGACATAAACCCCTAGATGTGACTATCAGCATCTCTAGAAGCATCCTGGTGATCTGGAGCTCTAGCATCTGATGCTGGCTGTCTAGCTCTCCTCCGCCGCCCTCGTAGTGCTAACAACTCAGCATGCCATGCAACCTATCTCTCGTCTCATATCTCTCATCACTCGGAGATTCTACTATCTGTGCCTGACATCTACCAGTCAGTTCTCGAAGTCTGCCAATCTTAGTCTTGCTGCATCTGGGAGCGAGTCTCATCTACCTGGTGTTGTGTATGAATAAGAGTACCCTGCAGCTTTGTAGATGACATCTGATGTGCCTGGGATCTAGGACTGTGTGTAACATGGTCACGGTGGGTCTGAAGCTCGATAATGACTGCTTGACTCAATCCTACCGAATGCGGCCTAAGCCTCTCGAGAAGAATCAGGCCTCCTCCTCCATAATCTGTAATGTCTCCTGATAAGCTATTCCTTTCCCTCCATATGTAGTCGGACCACGTACGAGTCCATAGTTATCGCTGTGATTATGCAAGTCCTACTATCATGAGCATCCTTAGTAGAACATATAAGTTATGTGTATCATGCTCATGGAGCTCAGCAAGATCTGTAACCCTAGTATTGACCTCTCCTAAGGTCATAGGTGCTATATTAGGAACTGCCTCTGCCAGATCCACCCAAGTATCCCTATGCCTTAACCAACCATTCTAATCCTCGTCGTCTTCTTCAGCATCAAGGTGCTTGACAACCCATAGTCTACCCTGACCTCCGGAAGGTCTACCAGTTAGAACTCTCCTCGGACCTCATACCTGGGGCCTAGTGAGCAAACAAACAGATATTGCGAGGTGGTACGCTCGGACTCAGGAATTCTATCCCTTTGAGTCAACAGGTGGTGGTATGTATAGAGATGGTTGTAGTAGTGGTAGTGGATGTGATGGTAATGTGGTAGTAACCGCAACAACAAGGGCTTGAGTAGAGGCTATCCTAAATGTCTGGATTTGGGTTGGACACCCAGATGATGGTAGTAATGGTAATGGCACAGGTGATGGTGATGAATGTGCAGCTGGGGTCGTGCACCTAGCAAGGCGCTCCCCTGCAGAGGGTGGTGATAGTGAGATAGGTGGTGATGGTGGTGGAGTAGGCATGGCTAGAAGTCTCTTAATCGTGCCTCTGGTAGAAGGGATATGGAAGCCTGAATCCGGACAATCCTAGCTCCAGTGGTAGTAATGTCAGTGGAGGGTGGTGGTGTAACAGGCTCTGTTCCCTTAGGTGGGGAAACAAGCTCAACAGTAGGTACAACAACAGCGGAGTCGGCCAGAGCTAAGTGCTCCTCCTCATCCTCTGCCTCATACTCCTCATCTATATCCTCCTCATCCTCATCCTCATCATCGGAGTCATCCCTGGATGAATCGCCGTTATCATCATCTCCATCCTCTCCCCCGTCCATGGGATAGTCAACCGGACCATCCTCTGTCTCATCATCCTCATACTCCTCTGGATCCTCTTCTGGATCCGACTCAGTAACATATCCTGGTGACTCAGCAGTAGGTGAAACAACAGGAGGTAATGGCTGCTCCTCAGCCGGAAACACATGCTCATCCTCCAATGGTATATACTCAGGGTACATAGGCTCTGGCACATAGTCAGGATCATGTGGCTGTATGAACATAGGCTCACGCTCATCCTCGTCTTGTGGTACTGGTGGTGTCTGTGGCTCCTCGGGGCCAGGTATGTAATCCGGTGATGGTGGAGCTACCGGCTGCATAGGGAGTCCATAGTATCCGTATACGATGACTCGTAAAGGACCACCATCCGACAGCTCCTCGTCAGCTCCCCCAAAATACCCTCCCTGGCTCAGAATCGGTGTAGACGGAAGTGTAGGTAACCGCAGATGATGCAGAAGACATGACTGCTGTAAAAAAACTTTATATAAGTATTAATTTTAAGACCCTTATAGTAATATACGTAATATAATTTACTCGTATATCAATCATGCAAGCACTTAGTAAACTACTAATGCCAAAACAGTGTATGTCATGTAAGCACATATGCTAGATTGCAAACAAGTAATGTATGTGTGTCTCGTGCAAACCCCATTTGTGAATGCAGTGTTTGAAAATGGTTATAGTCCAGACAAAAACTTTTGACCTGGTTCTCTATAACCTTGGCTCTAGATACCAATCTGGTAACCCCAAACCCAAAAATACGGGTTGCAGCGAATATTGTATATTCGATGTAGTTACTTCATAGATCAATAGCACAAGATATGAGAACGACCACTAAACGTGTCATTTTAAAAGATACATTGATAATGAATTTACTTGTTCATTACATAAGCTCATGGCTTCAAATTGTTCGACAATATAAGTAAAGATTTCGATTTATAACAAATGTTCCCAAAATTTAATATGACCCAAATATTTAGTATTGACTCTCTCCAAAAAGTGATCCCCAATGTTTCTGGGCACCTCGTGCCTTATTGACTTTAGAAAACATGCTTAAAACGTCAACATAAAGTTGGTGAATTCATATGTTTATGTAAATCAATTATAGGACTGCAAGATTTCCAGGTGTATGATTAAGCAACAGATGTAAACATCCTAAAAATTAATTACGTTTTCCTAAGCTCATGACACTGAAGCTCGACATGTATGAATGCAATAAATTACCAATAATGCCCGTGAATGATGTTCTAACCCGCAACATCTTAAATCCGACATGGTATACGTTTGTTGTCCGGCAAACTGGCACAGTGAGCGCTACTCACCCAAACGGGGATGTCAATCCAAATAGATCTATTTTATAACACTCGCGCTTACAATAGTTTAATCTGACAGTTCATCGATAAAGGGCTCTGTAGGTTATCGCTACTTAGGGCAAAACCGTAATCATTGTCTAAAATGTACCCTTGCATCCATTATAAAACCAAAAGATGTTCTACCAAAGATGTAAAACATTTAAATAATTGTAAAGCATGGGGCTATGAACTCACCTTAGTAGGTAGTCCTCTGTGAGTGATAAATATATCCAAGTATGGCAAATGAATCACACCGTCAAATACCTAAGTAAATACGGCCAGTCTTAGTCTACAAGTTTAGGCTAACGACTTAATGCATAAACTACAATAAATTGCTAGTTTATATATATTCTGTTATCACTTGTGTGGTGGTGCATGTTTAAGTATTGTCTTTCTTGATTGGGTCTTGGTGGTTTTACGCTACAAAGTTCAAGTATATGCTTAAACGTTATTAATAAATATGCATATTTATTAAGTCGTGTTTTAATTTGTATAATATCCGATAAATATTTTATACTTGTTCACTGATTGCTAAGTGTTTATTAAAATCACTTTTCGTTCATAAAATACCCTTAGGTTTTTCTATATTTACAAAAATAATCCCCATGTTTAGGAAAATATAATATTTACATTTTAAACCCTTAAGTTTCCACATTCACACCTTTAGTCCTTTAACTTTACAAATTTCACTTTAGGTCCTTATACTTTCAAAACAGCCCTTTAAGTTTCAGAAGTGATAAAAACGTCATAAAACTTTAGATAAATTAGTTTTGACAGTTTTAAGCCTTAAGTTTGCAATTTGACACTTTTAGTCCCTTAACTTGTAAAAATCGCATTTTAAGCCCAATTAAGATTTGAAAAGTGGTAAAAGGTTTCATTGGGCTATAATAACCTACATAAGTTGTGGTAGCTTATAAATAAGCTCGGATGAGCTTATTTTAGCTTATTGGGCCTTTTGGGTCTGTTAAGGTCCATTAAGCAAATTAAAGGTTCAATAAGGATTCTAAAAGCACATAAGCTCTCATTAAGCTCATTTAAGCTTAATGAAACTGTTAATGCTGAAAAATAAGCTCGGGTGAACTCATTTGAGCTTATTGGGCTCGTTAGCCTAATAAATTTAACCCGAAAGGTTTCAAAGGGTCCATTAAGGTTTTATAACATGATCCAACTTATTTTCTAGTCTTAATAAGCACTTTTAAATTGTTTTTATTGTTTGGCTTATTTATAAGCCAATAAGCTTCGTTAATGGGCTTTTGGGCCCCATTAAGAGCTCGATAAGGTTTATACATGTTCAAAACTAGTCCAATTTAGGTCCATTGGCTTTTCTAGGTTTATAATAATCTCATTAAGCTGCATAAGCTCACAAATAAGCTGTTCAAGCTTATTCATGGCTTATGGCCTATTTTGGACACGATAATGGGCTTCCAAGCCCATTAAGGGTCCAAATTGATTTTCAATAAAATTAAGGTCCATATGAGTCCAATAAGCATATTAGGCCCCTTAATAAGCTCATGGAGCTTATTAATAAGCCATGGATCCTATACAATGGCTGTTGGGCCTGTCGACAATTTGTGGGTGGTTTGGATTAAACGAGCACATTAGTGGGCCGTTAGATGGATTGTGCGTTTAGGTTTGTTAATTCTTGTTAAGCACTCGTTAAGCATTAATTAACCGTTTTTTATCACATGCATTTGTTTAAATGATTAGTATACTCCTTCCCAAGCCAAGCCATTGTGTTTTCATGAAAAGTTTACGTGTTGTTTCATGTATTTCATACAAATGAATTTGTATTCATATAGGTTTCATTCTTGCATTTAGCGAAATGTTTAAGGCTTAGTTTCATTTTTAAATCATCTTTTTTACATTTCCTAGCACGTCCTAGCACACAAGTCGTTATATGCATGTATATATTGCGTGAAATATATATAAGATTGTATCATGCAGTATAACGCTCAGTTAGTTAGTAAATTACAAAACTTAACTGTGATCCAAAATGACCTTGCATAAAGGAAGGAAACGTTGATCATGCGAATACGTGAGTTTAGGAACACGACTTACAACGTTCCTAGAGCTTGGTTTTTGGCTTAGAAGGGAGATGAATGATAATAATCATCTACACCCAAATGTGTATAAACACGAAAGCTCCCATACGCTTAATATAACCGATACCTGCGATCTGTATAATCCTCCTAATACCCTTATATGTGATCCTTAGTATGCTAGTGCAAGCTAGAAACTAAGTTGTGTCGTGTTTGTGATATGCTTGCTCGGTTTAGGGTGTACCAAAAACAAGGAGTTGAAACAAGGTGTCTTAAGTCTAGAGTGAGTTTATGATAAAAAATTGTAAGAAAATGTTTAAGTGTTCTATATGACGGTGGGTATGATATAGGCTTTCTGGGAGAGGTTAGTGTTCTCTAGTCCTTAACTAACCAAACCGAGCCCTAAGTGGTGGTTTTGAGGGTTCTAGTTAGCCTCAAATGGTTTTTGCTAAACCACCTAGTACAAATCCTTAATTCACAAGTATTGTATAAGATTACATGAGATTTGACAAATCTTTGGTTGTGTGTGTGTGCTTTGCTTATCGCGGGTATCAAGAGGGCAAAAGGATCAAATGGTTATTATCCATTATGTATTAAGTTAACTAGGAACATTAAGGACATGTTTTAATTAAACTCTTGATGTACATGTACTTAGTGTAGATTTTCTAGTGGTTTAGGCATGTGGGACGAGTAGGGCTTGGATCAAAAGGAGATTATGTGTGATTTTTACACAAAGGGTATTAGTTTCTAAGTACATTCCATTTATAAGCTAATTATTGTACAACATTGTGTAAGTATTCAATGTGTTATGGTTTTTGTTTACCCCTATTCGGCCACAATGGGTTATTAACACAAGAATTGAATAATTTTTGTGTTTAAGGTTTAAAAGTGGTTATTGGTTTGAGTCTAGGTAAGTCTAGGTATTTCCGGAGTGTGTCTAAATGTATTTTATTGTGAAACGTAAGCCTTTTATGTGACCGATAAAAATAATATGCGCAAAGTCAATAATTATCTTCTTAATACTTATATAACACTTGTTTGACGTAAACCTTAATTTATTTGGTGATTGTTTACGTTGAATGATTATTTCTAGTCTACGCGATTTAGCTTAAAAGTTAAATTAAAAGTAAACACGTATCGGACCAAAATAAATAGTAACGAATAATAGGAGTCGTAAAATGACCTGAAATTAAGAAATGTTATAGTCTCCACCCGTTAAAAGAGCTTTGTCCTCAAAGCTTAAGACCTTGTAACGGATGACGAAGCCTGGTTTGTGAAAAGCTATGGGTATTTCTGTTTGAACAAATCTTCACGTTCCCAAGTGAACTCAAGACCTCTCCTAGAGTTCCAGCGAACCTTAACCAATGGTATCCGGCTTTGCTTTAATCGTTTGATCTCCCGTTCCATGATTTTAATGGGCTCTTCCACAAACTGGAGCTTATCATCAACGTGAATTCCTTCCAACGGCATGGCTAATGGTTCATCAGCGTAACATTTCTTCATATTAGACACATGGAAAGTATGGTTAACCCTGCTCAACTCTTGAGGAAGTTCCAGCCTGTAGGCAACCTTCCCAACCTTGGCTAACACCTTGAAAGGTCCGGCATATCTCAGGTTCAACTTGCCCCGCTTACCGAATTGTACAACCCCTTTCCAAGGTGAGACCTTGAGCATAACCCTATCCTCAACTTCGAACTCCATCGGCTTTCGCTTCAAATCAGCGTAGCTCTTTTGTCGATCCTGAGCAGCTTGAATTCTCTGCTTGATCAGGACGATCTTTTCCGTTGTTTCTTGGATCATTTCTGGACCAGTCAGTTGAGCTTCTCCAACTTCGGCCCAGCACACAGGTGATCGACATTTTTGGCCATAGAGTGCCTCATAAGGTGCGGCCTTTATGCTAGCGTGATAACTGTTGTTATACGAAAATTCGGCTAATGGCAAATGCTTAACCCATCCCTTTCCAAAATCGATCACGCAAGCACGTAGCATGTCCTCGAGAGTTTGAATAGTCCTCTCGCTCTGGCCGTCGGTTTCCGGATGATACGCGGTGCTCATACTCAGATTTGTACCCAAAGCTTTCTGAAATGATCTCTAGAAATTTGATGTGAACCTCCCATCACGATCACAGATGATTGAAACAGGTATTCCGTGTCTTGCTACTATCCTGTTCAGGTACAACCTTGCCAACTTGTCCAATGGATCATTCTCCCTTATTGGCAAGAAGTGAGCAGATTTTGTAAGTCGATCCACAATCACCCAGATGGTGTCAAAACCTTGTGACGACTTAGGAAGCTTGGTGATAAAATCCATCACTAATATAGCTTCTTTATGTCTTGGTACATCTTTTCGGAACCAGGATGGATAGAGTATTTCAACTTGTGGGATTCGTGCATAATCACGAATCTTAAGTCGCCATAGCAAGGTAACCAACTCCTGCCGTTTAAACATACATTCCTATCGGCGCGTGGTTCCAACTTTTCCTTGGGTATGTCCTTTCTGATCATACCGCCTACATCTTCATTCTCAAGGTTCTCTGGTTTCAGGGCTTCGATCTGAGCTTCTAGTATTTGTTTGGGAAAATCCAAGCCAATAGTCATAACTAAGGCTCGAACTATTAATGGCTCAATCCGTTCCTTACGGCTTAATGCATCGGCCACTACGTTTGCCTTTCCCGGGTGATAACGGATGTCACAATCGTAATCACTTAGCAATTCTAGCCAACGGCGTTGCCTCATGTTAAGCTCCTTTTGGTCAAGAATGTGTTGTAGACTTTTATGGTCGGTGAACACGGTGCATTTGGTTCCATATAGATAATGTCTCCATATCTTTAGAGCAAACACCACCGATCCAAGTTCTAAATCATGAGTGGTGTAGTTCTTCTCATGAATTTTTAGTTGTCGAGAAGCATAGGCAATCACCTTCTCTCTCTGCATCAATACAGCACCTAAACCCTTGTGTGAAGCATCACAATAGACCACAAAGTCTTCGCTTCCTTCAGGTAAAGCCAAAATTGGCGCACTACACAACTTCTGCTTTATTAACAGAAAAGCGTTTTCTTCCTTTTCTCCCTAATCAAATTTGATTCCTTTCTGAGTAAGCTTCGTCATTGATTTAGAAATCTTCGAAAATCCTTCAATAAACCTTTGATAGTAACCAGCAAGACCTAAAAATTAGCGGATCTCTGTCGGTGACTTAGGAGATACCCAAAAATTGATAGATTCTATCTTGGTTGGATCCACATGAATATCTCTGCTATCAATGATGTGACCGAGAAATTGTACCTTTGGAATCCAAAAATTACACTTTGAAAACTTGGCATACAACTTCTCCTTCTTAAGCAATTCTAAAATTGCCTTAAGATGTTCTTCATGCTCTGTCTTGTCCTTTGAATAAATTAGTATATCATCAATGAAGACAATTACAAACTTATCCAAGTAGGGCTTGCACACTCGGTTCATGAGGTCTATGAATACCGCAGGTGCGTTTGTTAGTCCGAAGGGCATAACCTGAAACTCATAATGACCATACCAAATTTGGAATGCCGTCTTTAGAATGTCTTGTTCTTGCACTCTCAGCTGGTGATAACCCGATCTCAAATCTATCTTTGAATAAATGCTAGATCCTTGGAGTTGATTGAGTAAATCGTCGATCCTCGGGAGTAGATAACGATTCTTCACTGTTAGCTTATTTAACTCCCGGTAGTCAATGCACATCCTGAATGACCCATCTTTCTTTTGAACAAACAAGACCGGGGCTCCCCAAGGTGAGGAACTAGGTCTTATGAAGCCTTTGTTGGAAAGCTCTTGTAGTTGTTCCGACAATTCCTTCATTTCGGATGGAGCCAGTCGATATGGTGCTCGAGCTACGGGTGCGGCTCCTGGAATCAAGTCGATTTGGAATTCCACCGGTCGAGCTGGAGGAAGACCCGGCAAGTCCTCGGGAAACACTTCAGAAAAATCTTAGACGATTGGTACGTCCTTAAGTCGCTTTCCTTCCGACTTGTCCTCCTCCTTCTTGGCGGATATCTGTGCCAAAAAGATCTGACATCCTTTCGCTATGTCTCTTGAGCCTTTGAACATGAGATAATGGTCAACCGAGATTCTCTGTCGTTGTTACTTTCGTTACCATGAAAAATCAAGGTTTCATTCCCATAGGGAATTCTAACAAGTTTCTCATCACACACGATCACGGCGTGACACTTTCTTAACCAATCAATGCCGATAATAACGTCAAAACTACCCAGTTCTATGGGCATTAGATCTATGTTGAACGGATGGTTTAAGAAATTTAAAGTACAACCCCGTATAATAGTGTCTATCCTGACTATTTTCCTGTCAGCTAATTCGACGTCATAACTATTTTCTAATGGAGTTGGGGCGATGTTAATCAGGGAACTGGACATAGTAGATATAAAACTTCTATCGGCACCAGTGTCAAATAAGATATATGCATAGCGGTTATTTAAGAGGAACGTACCCGTGATGACATTGGAGTCCGGGTTCCTCGATGCATTCCCATTCTTCTCTACATTTCCAACTGCGTATACCCAGCCTTGTGCATTCCCATTTCCCCCATCCTTATTCTTCAATTTTGGACAATCTCTCTTGAAATGTCCTGAAGCTCCACATTCAAAACAACCATTCCCCTTGGGAACTGCCATATTATCCTTCTGAGCATCAGCAACATTTGCGTTGCCAGAACCTCTGCAGTCGTGGGCAAAGTGTCCTACCTTGTTACATTTGTGGCATTTCTGAGTACACGGGCCATTGTGATGAAAATAGCACTTGGTGCACTTGGGCAAAGATCCACCGTATGGCTTCTTTTCACCCGACCCCATATTGTAGACCTTGGCGACATTCTGTCTCTTGAAGGGTTGTTGTTGATGGCCATGGTTGTTTTTGGATGAATCGTCAACCTTCCTTTTGTTGTCAGTTTGCCTTTCCGCATAGGTGCGGAGTTTTTGATCCATCAAGTCATTGGCCAACTCAATAGTCTCATCCAACGTCTTGGGTCTGGAAGACTTCACATTTCCATAAATGTTATCAGGGAGTCCACTAATGTACTTTTCAACCTTCTCAGTTTCATTAGCAACAAACTTGGTACATATCAAGGTTAGCTCTTGGAAACGTTCAGTGTATGTTGGGACATTGTTCCCTTTGACCTTTAGGTTCCACAACTTGATTTCTAGTTTCTTGATTTCTCCCTGCGGACAATACTTGTCCGTCATTTTCTTCTTGAGTACTTCTCAAGTCATCAAATATGCATCAGGACCTAAGGTCCTTATCTGACTATTCCACCAAGTCAAAGCAGCACCTAACAGAATGCAGGTGACAAACTTAACCTGATTTTCGATAGCACAACCACTGATATTGAAGACTGATTCCATCTTTTCAATCTACCGGTTTAAACCGACAACGCCTTCATTTCCTTTGAATTTCAAAGGTTGACATTTCATGAAGTCAACGTAGAAACAAGGGCGTTTAGTTTGCACATTCCTTCGGTTATCCCTGTGTGAGATGTGGCCTCCATCTCCATTGGTGGAGTTTCGTAGAAGAGCTTGATCAATCATAGCTTGAACGGATTGTGGAGTCATGTTATTTGGGTTGGTGTTGTTAGGTGGGGTATTCGGTCCTCGTCTCGTCACAGGTGCCATGATTCATCTAAATCACAAGAGATAAAACATGAGGTCATGACAAGACATACAATAATTTACAGATGAGACAACAACACAAGAGAGGTATATAGTACAACATAACACATCTATTTCATTTGTAACTTAGAAAATTTTACATGAAATAGTTTTTGGTACACAAAATACAATACAAAAGATCTAAGGCTATGCTAGCGGGGAGAACCCCTAATACTTAACATGCCTGAACAACTGCCTATCAAAGTAAAATGACATAAACTACTAGATGTGACTATCCACATCTCTAGAAGCATCCTGGTGATCTGGAACTCTAACATCTGGTCCTGGTTGTCTAGCTCTCCTCTGCTGCTCTCATAGTGCTAACAACTCGGCCTACATGTCACGCATCTCTCGCCTCATGTCTCTCACCACATGGAGAGTCTCTACTATATGTGTCTGATGCCTACGGTCAGTCTCTTAAAGCTCTGCCATCTCAGCCTGCTGCATCTGGAAGCGAGTCTCATGTACCTGGTGTTGTGTCTGAATAAGAGTACCATGTAACTGTAGATGTGTCTGATGTGCATGAAGCTGGGACTCGTGTGCATATACCTGCTCATGGTGGGTCTGAAGCTCATAATGGACCGCCTGACTCAATCCTATCGCATGAGCCCAAGCCTCTCGAGAAGCATAGGCCTCCTCCTCCACAATGAGTACCGTCTCCTAGAGAGTTATCCTATCCCCCATAAGTAAGTCGACCCATTGCGAGTCCATAGTGACTTGCTGTGATATGCGATTCCTACTATCCTAAGCATCCTCTAGTAATGCATATAAGTTTTGTGTATCATGCTCATGGAGCTCAGCAAGCTCTGTGACCCTAGTATTGACCTCTCCCACGGTCATAGGTGGTATCTCAGGAACTGCCTCTGCCGGATCCATAAAAGTATCCCTAATACCATACCCAACCTCTCTAATCCCTCTTCGTCTCTCTTCTGCATCTAAGGTGTTGACAAACCCATAGTCTACCCCTCGACCTCTGGTAGACCTAGCAGTAGAACTCTCCCCGACCTTATACCTGGAGCCTAGAGCAAACAAGCACGACCTCTTGCAAGGTGGCCGCTCGGACTCGGGAATATCATCCCTACGGTCAACAGGTGGTGGTATGTAAAGAGATGGTGGTAGTGGTGGTAGTGGAGGTGATGGTAATGCGGCAGTAACCGCATCAACAAGGGCCTGAGTGGAGGCTATCCTGAGTGCCTGGATTTGGGTTGGACACCCATATGATGGTAGTAATGGTGATGGCACAGGTGGTGGTGATGAATGTGCAGATGGGGCCATGCACCTAGCAAGGCGCTCCCCTGCAGAGGGTGGTGATAGTGAGATAGGTGGTGATGGTTGTTGGGAATTCACTTTACGTGACGACATTTACAGAATTACCATTATTTACCATATCACCACACACAGGGACTAGTATAGTCAACATAGGGTTCTTATGTAATGTGTGGTGGTATAAATACCCCTCTATGGCTTCCATAGAGGGGTTGAGTCATTTGTATCTTCCATTTTATTAATCTTATTTTACATTTTAACTTTCTCTCTCTACTCTCTCTCACAAAAATGGCTATCATGTGGTTTGACTCACCAAGACCACCGGATCATAGTTTACGTGAATCTGTCAATTAGTATCAAGAGCCATGGCTACACACTTTTGGGTCGGGTTTATCTTTATGGTCCGTTTGGTCTTGTCACACTTTCAAATCTGTTATTGTTGTGTTGGTGTCTGTTTGCTTATATTTAGCTTATTTCGTGGGCGTATGTTGAAAAAAAGCCACGTTTTGTTGCTTGTGTTGTGTTATAAGGATCTGTTTTTTTTAAAACAGATTCTTTCTAGTTTTTTTTAACGGGTGGAGTAGGCATGGCTAGAAGTCTCTCAACCTCTGCCTCTGGTGGAAGGGATATGGAAGCCTGAAGCCGGACAGTAATCCTAGCTCCAGTGGTAGTAATGTCAGTGGAGGGTGGTGGTATAACAGGCTCTGTTCCCTCAGGTGGGGAAACAAGCTCAACAGTAGGTACAACAACAGCGGAGTCGGCCGGAGCTAAGTGCTCCTCCTCCTCCTCCTCATCCTCCTTATCTTCATCATTTTCATCCTCATCCTCATCCTCATCATCGGCGTCATCCCCGGATGAATCGCCGTCATCATCATCTCCATCCTCTTCCCCGTCCATGGGATAGTCAACCGGACCATCCTCGGTCTCATCATCCTCATACTCCTTTGGATCCTCTTCTGGATCCGACTCAACAACATATCCTGGTGACTCAGCAGTAGGTGAAACAACAAGAGGTAATGGATGTTCCTCAGCCAGAAACTCATGCTCATCCTCCAATGGTATATACTCAAGGTATATAGGCTTTGGCACGTAGTCAGGATCATGTGGCTGTATGAACATAGGCTCACGTTCATCCTCATCCTGTGGTACTGGTGGTGTCTGTGGCTCCTCGAGGCCTAGTATGTAATCTGGTGATGGTGGGGCTACCGGTTGTATTGGGAGTCCATCGTATCCTAACACGATGACTCGTGGAGAACCACCATCAGATACCTCCTCATCGGCTCCCCAGAAGACTTTGCCTGGCTCAGAGTCGGTGTAGATGAAAGTGTAGGTAACCGCAAATGATGCCGAAGACATGACTGTTGTAAAAACAAAAATAACTTATATAAGTATTACTTATAAGACTCTTATAGTAATATACATAGTATAATTTATATACGCGTATATCAATCATGCAAGCACTTAGTAAACTACTAATGCTAAAACAGTGTATGTCATGTAAGCATATACGTATATATCAATCATGTAAGCACTAAGTAACCAGATTAATGCCTAAAGATATGTGTATCGTTATCATAGTAAGCAAATATTGCAGATGCAAACAAGTAATGTACGCTAGATTGCAAACAAGCAATGTATGTGTATCCTGTGTAAACCCCATTTGTAAATGCAGTGTTTGAAAATGGTTATAGTATAGACAAAACTTTTGACCTGGTTCTCTATAACCTTGGCTCTAGATACCAATCTGTAACGCCCCCAAATCAGGGTTGCAGCGGAATATTGAATATCCAAGGGCGTTATTTCATAGATCAATAGCACAAGTTATGAGAACGACCACTAAACGTTAAACAAAATACTTGTTTGTTACATAAGCTCATGGCTTCAAATTGTTCAACAGTATAAATAAAGATTTCGGTTTATAACAATTGTCCTCAAAATGTAATAAGACCCCAAATCTTAAATGTTGACTCTTCAATTATTGACTTCCAATGTATCACTGCACCTCGTGCCTTATTGACCTGAGAAAACATGCTTAAAACGTCAACATAAAGTTGGTGAATTCATAGGTTTATGTAAATCAATAGTAGGACCGCAAGATTTCCAAGTGTATGATTTAGCAACAAATGCAAACATCATAAAAAGTAATTACGTTTTCCTAAGCTCATGACACTGAAGCTCGACATGTATGAATGCAAATAGATTGCCAATAATTGCCCGTAAATGATGTTCTAACCCGTAACATCCTAAATCCGACATGGTATACGTTCGTTCCCGGTGATAGCTAATCCCCCGAACGGGGATTGTCAATCCCAAATAGATCTATTTATAACATTCGTGCTCACAATCCAATAATTGACAGCTCATGATAATGGGCTCAGTAGGTGATTCGCAAAATAGTATACGTATATAAAACAACTCAAATGCAAGTTTCAACCAAATGTCCTTAACCAAGGCAAAAGGTCAAAATCTACACAAAGAGATTAAATATATAAGAATCAATAATAAAAAGATTCCGGAAGAGATATTCCCGGGTCGTATGTCCCAACGAGGCTGCAATTGAAAATTATCCTGGTTTGATGAGAAATT
>BQNB010080035.1:4089-30055 GCA_026074375.1 Tanacetum coccineum | reverse complement strand
AACGAGGATCGAGAAATTGGTAAATCTGATTTTAGGCTTAGAAATATGGTAGAGCTTGCTTAGACGATCGTTTCCATATAAGGATCGTCTTGTAACTCCTAATAACGAAAAAGTTATGCCAAAAACGAGATATATATCATTAATATAAAAACTCAGCACTAGTAATAACACTACCAGCAGGAACTATAACACTACCAGCAGGAACTATAACACTACCAGTAGTAACAACACTACCAGTAGGAACTATAACACTACCAGCAGGAACTATAACACTACCAGTAGTAACAACACTACCAGCAGGAACTATAACACTACCAGTAGTAACAACACTACCAGTAGGAACTATAACACTACCAGCAGGAACTATAACACTACCAGTAGTAACAACACTACCAGTAGGAACTATAACACTACCAGCAGGAACTATAAATACCAGGAGGTATTTTATTAACGAAAGTGAATTAATTAAGCGTTTAACAAGACAATCGAATATAAGTATATTCGGATTATAAACGGGTTAAATTAATAACGATTTTAATAAATAAAGTATATTTATTAAATAACGATTTCACGTTTACGACATTCATCGAAATAATAAATACATTAATCGTGGGCACCACCACACAAGTGATAACAGTATATATAAAAACAAGTGATAACAGTATATATAAACTTAAAATGAAATTTAGTTTATATATAGAGTCGTTAGTTTAAACAAGTAAACTAAGACGTGACCGTATTTACTTAGGTGTTTGACGGTGTGGTTTCGATACCTGCTTGGATATTTATATCAAACTGGGAACTACCTGCTAAGGTGAGTTCATGGCCCCACATTTTTACAATTATATAAATGATTTATATCTTTGGGGTGATAACATGCTTGTTTTACAAACTGGACGCAAGTGTACATTTTATACAATGGTTATGTGTTTGCCTAAGTAGCGATAACCCACTGAGCCCATTATCATGAACTGTCAATTGCATAGTCGTAGTTGGGAATTACATTATGCGAGCGCGAATGTTATAAATAGATCTATTTGGGATTGACATCCCCGTTTGGGTGAGTAGCGCTCACTGTGCCGGTGTACCGGACAACAAACGTATACCATGTCGGGTTGGGATGTTTCGGGTTAGAACATCGTAAAGGGCATTATTCTGGCAATTAATTGCACACAGAATGGTCGAGCTTCGGTGTCATGAGCTTAGCAAACAATAATTACTTTTGATGATGTTTGCATCTGTTGCTTAATCATACACTTGGAAATCTTGCGGTCCTACTTTTGGTTACATTAAACCTATGAATTCACCAACTTTATGTTGACATTTTAAAGCATGTTTTTCAGGTCAGTAGGGCATGAGATGCCGTGATACATTGGAGGTCTTTTGGGATGTCAAAGCTAGAGATTCGAGTCAAAATATATTGTTATGTGAACAATTACTAAATGTCGAAGTCTTTAACTTTATCGTAGAACGATTTAAAGCCTTGTGCTTATGTAATAAACGAATAAACTTGTTTATCCAATGTATCTTTTAAACGTCACACTTAGTGGTCGTTCTTATATCTTGTGCTATTGACCCATAATGTAACGCCCTCGGATATTCAATATTCCGCTGCATACTCAGATTTGAGGGTGTTACAATGAAGAACACGTATTCACGTCTAAAACTTCCATATCTAAACCCTAAAAATCAGGGTTTCAAATCTCCTTTCCTTAAAACAAAATCTCATCATTCTTATAACAGATCCCCTCATTTATTAACACGAGATCCCTTTGTTCTCCATATAATATGAACAGCCTATATATCACCATCGTATAAACATGAACTACATCTTGAAATGCATCAGATTCAGTAGCATCTTAAACAAGAAGCCTATTCTTCTTAACACCTATGATCATGACCTGCTATTACCTTTGTTTCTTGTCACGATATTAACCAGAAACCCTTTAAAGATTATGGTTTTATACGTTGTTATGAAGCAACGTGATAAACACAAATCACTCACACTAGTTTATCATTAACAGGCAACAATTTTTCTTATAGCAATGCATCAGAATCAAGATAAGAAAATCATCAGAGTTGTTACCATTCAAGTATCTGTGATCGGGATTGTAACCGCAGTGTTCAACAACCTTCTTTTTACTTACCGATTTAGGGTTTGTAAAAACCCTAGTTTCACTAAATAAGATCTGTTCACCGAATTAGCAGAAAACACGAAAACCATAAAACCAATAAAACCTTGAGAATCCTAAATATCAAGAGCAACCAGCTCTGATACTGTTGGGAATTATACATTCCTAACTTAGTACTGTTAGTTATATACTTAGTACCGCTAGTAATAGTTAGTATTGACAGTACAAAATGTTAAGTACTGCTCAGATAGTTAGTACCGTTAGTATAAAATAGTTAGTACTGTTTAAGAGATATGCATGAGATTATATAGGAAAAGATATAATCAACCGAAAAATATATAATTCGGTATATATCCTTCATGACTTGAATATGTCATATATATCCAAATTATTATTTTTTATATATTTAAAACTTTAAAATACACGATAATTACATTTTAATTGTAAAATATCCATTATACCCTTCTTTTTATCACTTTTCATAACCTTGTACATTCGTCTTCACTTCTCACAACAAAACATATATGCTCGCTTAGAATTCCTGCTCTATATTTATACATACAGACATTGTTAGCCCTAAATTTTTTGGTAATTTGTGTTTTTGACTTATCTGAAATATTTTTATTATTTATAGTCCTTGGGTTAGTTTAGCTAGTAAGCCTTTGTAGGGATATAAATAACCTCCTCATACTTTCATTAGGAGGGGTGAAGCTCACTTTTCTAAAAAAGTGTGTATGTGTGTTTTTCCTTTCCCTTTTTTCATTCAACTAACACAACAAAACTTCCCTAAACTTATTCCTTTCTATTAATAAACTGGCTCAATTTCTCTTTCATTTACCATGCCCTAGGGATCATGTGTTCTAAGGTGAATATAATGTTAACAATTGTATCAGAGCATAGGGGGGAAATCGTGTTGTTAATCACTGAATTGTGTGGTTAATAAGCTCAAATTTTCATGGCTTATTTTGTGGAAAAAGGCCACGGCTCAAAAAATTTTGAGCTTATTTGGTTGTTAATCTTGTTCTTTCCTCGATCTACATGTTAAACAGGTATTGATTGCTTCAAAAAACATGGCTTACACAAGCTTTCTTGATCTATTATTAGGCCTAACAATGTTTGCTTATTTTGGTAGTATTGGAGGCAGTTTGGTTCGAAATTTAATGATACACAAGAAAAATCGTTTGTTAGTATATGTTTAATCATCTCCTTCACCAACTAGTTATAAGCATCTAAAAGTTATTTGCGTGATCTCACATAGCTTATTGGTTTGGAAAATTGCTTATTTCGAGATATTGATCATGGTGGCGGGTTGATATTAAATTATTTTCTTGGTTGGCGGTTTGACAATAGATAGGGGGATCAAGATCCGTGTTTTAAGGGAAAAAAGTAGTGGCGGTTTGACATGTTCAACTGCGATTTGATTATAATAATCAATTTTATTGCCGGCGAGTTGCCATTCTACACGGAAGTTTGCATATTCACGGCGGTTTTGCTTAGGACACGAGGGGGGGGAACGGGGGGGGAGTTGTTTATTTTAATGAGACAAACAAAGAATGTTACTAGCCCTAGTTAAAAATCCATGGCGGGTTGCAAAGTTCTGGCGGAGGTTTGCCTAGACGGCGGTTTTGCCCTAGACGGCGGTTTGACTTGGTGGCGTTTTTTGATATTAACTACAGTCGGCGGGTTGTTAAAGACAAACGCGGTTTAGATATAAAACTTAGGTGGCGTTTTGGTGTAGTTAATGGTGGCGGTTTTGCAATAGATGTCGGTGGGCAATGGGAGGCGGTTTTGCCACACAGGAAACCTAGTTTTGACTACTATTCCCGGATTTTTTTTTCGACCTTACCTCGTAAGGTCGATCCGCGCTTAGAGTGGGCATCGTGACAACTTTTGGCATGTGACCATATTTGGGAATATTTAATCAAGAACAAGGACAACAAACCAACACCAAATCAACCATAAAACATCCACACAAACACAACACTTTATCCAAACCGATCCTAAAAGATTCACTTAAACGACAAAAAGGCTAAAGACTCGGATAATGATGACAAGTGATCACGAAGTTGGTTTGGTATCCCTTATTTGCAATTGAAGTTGAATTTCACAAAGGAGTCTACTTATTTCATCATCATGACTTTCTTCTATTTTCTATCGATTGATGACTTGCTTGAATGTATACAGTTATGATTAAGGACCTTGGTTATATCTGTTTCCAGAGGTCAAGGCAGGGGTTAGTGAAGACCTGGAATAATATCACTTTTAAAGGAGTTATCATTTATAGTGTCGCAGTGTCACACGGCAGATGTCGTTGTGGAATAATTTCAAGAGGTGTTGTACTTTCTTTATTACTTTTGTTGGCAGTATAAGGTACTTTGAGATTCTCTTCTGCACGTTCTTCAAAAACTAAAGTGCAAGTTATAGTAACAAATTTGGGGGATTTTACCTTTAGTTTTAAGCTTGGTATATCGAGTAACTTTCACAAGTGATCACAGTAAGCCGAAAGAATACAAGTGGTAACGTTAGCCAGAGAGAGAGAGTTAAGGTTGAGATGTAATCAGCTCTTTCTAAGGGTATTTTGTGTTTTCCAAGAAACGATATTCACAGTCTAAGGCAAAATCTTTAAAGTTACTAATAAGTGTTCTTGATTCTTGCTTTCATCTCCTCTACGGTTTTTGAGTCAGAGGGTGAATGATTATTTTGTTATATCAGATTTGTGCTCTAGGAACAAAATAACAATTCTCGAGTAGATGGAGTACACGACAATGATGCTTCCGAGAGCTTCGCAACCATCAGTGGGGGTAAATGGTACATTCGGGACTTATTTGACTTTGATGTTACATGTAATTCCAGGGGGAAGTTTTTAGCCTTAAAATTGCTTAGTATGGTTTTGTGAATTATTATGCCAACGTGAGAAGAACAATTGCTGATTTCTCGATGTACCCCCCGAAGGGATATTCCACCAAGGCCCTAATGACAAGAAGCAGTGGTCTGCTTGTGTGGTTTTGACTTCTATATAATTTTGCTTGCACTTTGATGACAGTAGAAGATGTTAAGCTACATCAATGTTTCAGGAAATCTACTCAAGATAGGGTATGTTGGTTAGCCCCCCCCCCCCCCCCCCCCCCAATTTTTAAAAAAGGGGGAAGCGATTCAATAAAACTTGCCAAAAAGGAGTCTCTGAAGAAAGCTTTTCAAAGACATGCTGCATGGATTGGGGGGAAGTTAATCAAACTCATGCATACTAAAATGGTTCAAGAACAAGTAAAGATAATGAAGATCCAAGCTGGAATACAAGTTTTAAGACGAGGAGAACTCAGAAGACAACTTCAGCTGTGGAAGCGCTTTGTGGAAGACTATTTATTACGTTGTTATATGTACGTGTTAGAACATTGTAAGTAATTCCGTATGTCCACATATTGGGGAGATTGTTTAGCACCTATAATATGGTGACTTTTCTGGACATTATATTTATCATGGATATTCCTGCCGGGTTTGTTTAGCTAGTAAAGCCCGGGACTATAAATACCCCCTCCATACTTCCATGGAGGGGTGAAGCTCACTTTTGTAAAGGTGAAAGTGTGTGTGTTTTCTCTGAAGCACACACCTCTTCCCATTTCATCTCCTTTCTCTCTATTATAATGGCTACACATCTCTTTCACTTTACCAAGCCTCCGGATCTGTTGTTCTAAGGGTGAATCTATTTTAAAAGAATATTAAATTTTAATAATTTTTGGGAATAATAAACCACAATACTAATAAGTTTGTTAATTAGAAGCCATGTGAGAGGAAATGTTTCTCTATCTGCTTTCACAAAAAATAATCCAACAATCAAAGATATAGATAACATTTGGGTTGAATCAATTAGAATTTAGACATTGGTAACCCATTGATCTTTTTATAACCGAATGTTATTTTTGGCTTATAATGAAATTAATGATGAAAAAAGTCATTTATGTATTTATTACTGATTTACTTGGTCAATTTGCTAGGGTTTAGAGATGGGGACGGAAGAGGTAAGTTATGAAGATGATATATGATTGTTGGTGTATATTATTTGGAAATGGTATAATGGATATTCTAGATTCTAAAATGTATATTATCATGAAGTTAAGAGTTTCAAATATATATTTTTTTTGGATATATATGACATATTTAAGTATTTAGAAGGATATATACGCAATTATTAGTTTTGATTGGATATATACGCAACTATAAGTCTTTGTAGGGACATATATGCAATTCCCCCTAGGTGTACCATCCTTATTAGCTATCCAATTACTACCTATCAATTGTCACTTTCCTTGGATGATTAAATGTTAGGATTTTATGTATGATGATACCTAATAGTATGTGACGTCATGTTTCATAGCGATTGCTAAGGGAGACCATTAGACTATGGGGCTTATATTTTAGTTACTATATTATTAACTAAAGGGACGTGGGAACTAACACAACAAGCTATCCACTTATCAAGCTTAAGTTCTTGGCAATTATTTAGAGGGACAAATGTTAATCAGGTATCGTAGATAATATTTTAAGAGAAATTAAGTAGAGGGGAGAGCATTGATAAGGTTCTTGCTTAATTGAAGGAATTATAAACACACAATCAAACAAAGAATCGATAAGAGGTAAGAATTATAAATTAGCAAGTTTCATGCAAAACCCTAGTAAGTACTACATGATCTTGCTAACATAGCAATTAAAGTATAAGCAAGAAACATATGAGAATAAATATTGTTAAACATACGTGATTGATTAAATAATACTTTATCTCTTCATAATATGAAGTCATTGAGCTAAAAGCTCTGGAAAATAGCTCAAAAACATCTAGGGTTTATCTTCTAATAATTCCACACCAATTAATGATTACAAGATGATAAAGTAATTATATAAGCCTTCAAATTTACTAGAAATCACCTATAAAAACCCTAGAATCCGACTTAATGTTTACGGCTTGCAATTAAAACAATGTTAGAGGAATCTATTTATAAGTAGTTGCTGAGTCGGTCGTTTGTGACGGCATCACACCAAAAGCATGACGACGTCAGCTCATTTTTACAAAGTTGTAGATCTTCTCGTTCCAGTCGCGTGGCATTTTGAGTTACCTAAATCTAAGTTCGTGTGAAGAAGTTATGGCCAAAATAAAATCTAATACTTCGCGCAAGGTGATGCCATCAGGTGTAAGTCGTGACCACCTCAAAAAGGTGGTATCCACACACTAAGTAGTCACAAAAATGTCAAAAACTTTACTTTCTAGAATTATTTGGTGTGGACAATTCATAGATTCCGGTCACAAATCAGAAATTTTTGTCTTTTCTTTGTTCTTCGTCAAATGAGCCCGACTTAGTTTTCTAGTCTCAGCAAATCCATTTCTAAAAGACTAAAAGCCAAAAAGAAAAGGATTTAAAGGCAATAAATTGCTACAATGTGCATGATTTTGAAGGCTATATGACCTTTAAAAATGGTGTAATTCTACACCTCATTAGAGGGGTTACAAGTTCTCAGTCACTAACTAAATTTCTTACTAGCTAGTCTAATCAAGGACTCAAAGATTCAAGTGATAGCAATTTTGTAATTATAAGGCTTAAAGGGTTGAATTCTAGAGCCATAATCAAGCAACTTTCAAGTAGCAAGGAGCTAGGCTAGCATTTTGGATTCATTACCGATTAAGGTAAGTAACAAATAAGAGGACAAGCGTGAGTAAGGGTAACTACCTATTTCTCATGTTTATGTTGTCATTAACAAGTTGTTTACCTATGTGGTGCCATTTATGTTATGCTAATGCAAGTTTAGGTTTCATGATTCATGTTAACTCATAGTTTGTTAGCCTCAAATATTGAGTTAACAATAAAAGTTTCGGTCATTCTACAAAGAAGTCTTGATCATTTCTTAATACGTGTTGTAAAGCTTAGAAAAAGGGTATCGGGCTCTGTCACACCCCCAAACGGGGCCTGGACGGAATGCGTGTCCGGGGGCATAACGTCCTCGCATACATCACACAAGATCAAAGGAACGACCACTAATGGATGTTTTGAAAATCATAACTCGTTGTATTTATTATAAAGGGATAAGTCTTACATTTTTGAAATGGAAATTTAAAACGTGGCGAAGCATAATTTAGGTTTTCAAAAGACAACGAGGATGTATGTAAATAAAGTCTTGAACGATGATATCATACTGCACGTATAGACTCACATAGCACATCACAGAAGTCCTAAGCAAGGCATGTGAGTCCCTAATGAATAGATCTTTGCAGCCTATAACGGATGATAGCCAAGATGTTTTATAAATACAAACTGATATATAGATACACTGTTTTTGACTACATAGTGTTGATGTGGATTCTATTCAACACAAGTACTTAAGAAAACAATGTTATTAACTAAATAACATCTTCTATCTATTCTGCTTGTTGATAATAATTACAGATTTACTAATACTTTTGATAGGGATGGGCTATTGGTGTGATATTGAGAATCATCTCTAAAATAGCTGAGAGAGATCTTTTATCGACTAAGGTTACACTCTCACAAGCTTTCAAATCGCTAACCTGATAACTCATATCTTTGCCTAGTATATCTCATACATATCCTCATAAACGGTACTAACTATTGTCTAACTAACGGTATTATATTCGATCTGTACTTACATTTTTGTACTGTCATGTACTAACTATAACTAATAGTACTAACTATTTTGTACTGTCCGGTACTACTTATTAAAACACAATCCTAATAATCTCCCTTTTTAAATCATGGAATGTTTTGAACTTGTTTTAACTTCATTGTTTCTTTAACTTCTTTTAGGCATAGAGGATGTATCCCAAAACACTCTTAATCATTTCTTAAACAATTGTAAACTCTATCCTTCTTCAGCAGTACAACATTGTCTTTCAGCAACTCAGCAACATTCTTTTCTAGCAATCAATCCAACTAGTTGGCTTGTAGTTTTTGGCAAAAACTACCAGCCATTTACGGATTTGATGTTCCTTTACAGTAGCGTATGCTCTGGGGATAGTTAACTCTTCATTTTAAAATATGTTGAGTTTAATTACCATACAGTTTTTGGTAATAATGTCAACCATCTAAGGTAATGATATGTATTACCAAAATACGTTCTTTTGGACTAGCAATGCTTCATTGTAATAAATGGTTGCATTGAGAAAACATATGTTTTAGCAAACTATCAGCTATCAACCGAATTGATTAGTCTTTACCATGAATGTTTGTTCATGGACTAGCCAACTCTTCACACAGAAGCAGGTGAGTTGAGACCTTACAATTTTTTGGTAAATTGTCAACCATAATACGGATTTGAGGAAGTCTTTCACAAAGCAGTTTGCTTATGGTTTGCTAGTAACTTTTGCTCTGGTTAAGGCATGGTGAACAATGTCCATTGTTGTGTGGTGGTTAGCCACACTCAAACATTCTCAATCCCATCAGTTCTTACTCTTCAGATTCTAAATCTGCAAGTATCTTTTGACATATTTAATCAATTACAATGCATAGTATTTTCTTCTTCAGACTCATACTTCAATTTCAACTTCTGCATCAGTACTTCCTTTCTAAATTGATACATTCTTCTCTACAGATTAATGGATGACTAAACTGTGTCAGTCACTAAAGTATCGTACTCTTGATAGAACCATGACATACTTCAACTCACATCTTCCAATCTTGCTGTGACATTCCAAACTCTTTTTATCATTGGATATTGAACATTACCATCAATTTCCCAAGAAGTGGTCAAATATCCTTCAGATTCCAGCTTGGTATATTTTCCCATTACAGTTGATTACACAGCATTCTGTTCTTCTCTATAAATATGGCAATATGTCATCAAATGTATAAAGTATCTTTCTGTCATTACTCTAATCACCACATTTAGATTAATCTTCCTAAGGTGTTCAGCTGATCAGGTTTGTGTTCTCAGCTCCAAGATACTTGTTTCCATTCTTTTGATAGGTTATTTCTTGTCAAGTATCTCTAGTCCACTTTTTAGTCATCTGGAACTATGGTTAAGTACAATCTCAGTTCATCATTCTCCTTGTCACTATCATCCTCAGAAGTGTTTTGAATATATCTTCTTTTCCTTGACTTCATCTTCTTTCTAGTACCAAGTTTTCTTTTTCTAGTACTCTCTTCATCTTTATCTTCCTCCTTAACTTCTTCTTTACTTTCTTCTTTGATCACTTCACTTTTAGATAAATCAACTCCTCTCTCATTCATCCTCTTGATCAACCTTTCATCTTCAGCAGACCCAATAGAGATGAAATCTTCATCAGACCTCTTAATCTTTTCATACAAAGCTTGTACTTCCTCAAACTTCTTGATTTTCAATTCATTATTTTTTTTTTTTTTTTTTTTTTTATTTTTTTTTTTTTTATTTTTTTTTTTTTTTTTTTTTTTTTTTATTGTTTTTTTTTCTTTTCTTTTTTTTTAGCATGTTTGTAGCTTTCCCACATGCTTCCAAGTAGGTCATCAGTTGATTTCTGAGTTGATTTTGGTTGGTGGTTTTATTCTTATAGCTTATGATCTTTGTTGAGCAAGGAACATTTCTTGGAAGCAGCAAGTGTATCATGAAGGAACTTAGCTTTCTTTCTATTGTAAATGTCTCTTTTTGTTCTTGAAGTTCTCAGCAAGAAGTTATCTGCCTCAAATCCTTGCTGTATATCATCAAAGTCTCTTATAAGATCTTTCATTTGCAGCATTATCTTCAGCCAATTCTGTTTTCTTCTTCTTCTTTCCACTCTTTTTGCACTTTCCTAGCAACTCTTCATCACTTTCAAGCTGCTTAAATTCTTCTCAGCTTGAGGTATTTACCATCAGATTCACTTTCAGATTATCTCTCTTTCAATCTTTTCTTCACCTTGATCTTTTGGATCATCTTTGGAAAAAAGAGGCCTTTAAAGTGAGAGTGATCTTTGTAGAAGTAGGCCTAGTCTATCAGTTTCTTAAAATCTATCTACTCTTACAACATTTCTCTTTTTCTTTTAGTAGAACAGCTTTGGCTTGACTATGTTGAGGAGAAATTTAGCTATTGTTTCATCATCTCCCAAAATATCATAGAAGTGGAGTGTTTGTGTGTTATGTTGTGAGTGGCTTTTAGTAACAATTCATCCCTTTAGTTTGATCTCTCAGTTACTTGTATTTGTCTCATTCAGTACTATCAATTTCTCTTTAGTACCTTCTCTTTGTATTCAGTACTTCAAGATCTCTTCAATTACCTTCATTGGCTCTTCAGATACCTTTAATTGTTTCATATTGTACTTCAATTTGGCTGTCTCAGTACTATATTTGGATCGTCAGTTACTTACTATGGTCTGTCTGTATAACGTCTAAAAGTCAGTATTTATCTCTTCCTTGTCCTAGTACTATCTACATCTTAAGTAGCTAAGTACTAACTTCATAATCTCCTTGTTTCATCCTCTAATCCTTGTCCTCCCTTCACTCTGAGCATTCTCGTAGTCACATGTGATCAACTGTATCTTCAGGAACTTCATCAAATAAAGGATCTCTTTTGAAATCGATGATTTACCTTTTATAAACTTCATCCCTTGTTTGGGGATACAGACTCTTTGTGCACCTATGTTTTGAGAGCTCTTTCTGGGAAATCTTTGCTTCAAGGAGACACATTTTCATATATGCTTTTATGGTGCTGTATGACTGTTTAGCTTGCTTCTTGAGCTTTTTGATCTGAGCTTCCAGGCTTTGTATTTCCTTGGCCTGATCTGAACCTTGTGACATAAAGATAGACAAAATATCATAGACATCTTGGGATGTCATGTCACCCTCATCCTGAAAGGATTTATCACGGAGATGAATGACCCTCCAAGAATCTCACCATAAGATTCTGGGTAGAAATCTGGGAATGGTAGTAGTTGGTGAAGGTCTTGGGGATGGGTCAGGCATGATGTCATTGGGTACATCACTAGTGTGAGCGGAGTTGAGTCAGTTTGTGGCTCATATGAGGTCACTTCTCTGGTAGTGCAAGGGGAGGGTGTAGGTAGTGATTCAGATGGTCTTTCTGAAGAGCACCCTCTCTGAGTGGTTTGTACCAACATAGTAGCAAAAACAAAGGGGTTACCTTCCCTGAGAAATGGCTGACCCTTTTAACCATGAAGAAAAGATTTACTAGTAAAGTATTTCAGGAAAAAGATCTAAGTACAGACACATCAACTAGTTGTTTACCTAGAAAAATAGAAAATAAACGTGGATACATAACAGACTTTTTTCTTAGCATCTAAATGTCTAATCAATACATCAATGATTAAACTTGAAAAATGATACTTCTGAGTAGATGTCTATGATAGGTACTGCTAGTGGCATTGTTTGTTTAGGAATGTGATCCCAAGAAGGTGCTTTTGGAACTAAGACAATTGATTGATTGTATGAAATAAAAACTCAATTGGGGTTGAAACAAAGCTTTTTTAAAAGTTGAACACTGTTAAATCCCCCTCATACCCTATGTGCTGTTAGGCATCAAAGATGGCCTGATTAGGTAATGGATACTTCCCATCAGATATCAAAAAGACGATCACTCTTTATGATGACTCAGAGATAGTACACTGATTTGCAGCTATTTGGCAGTAATTTTTGTGCTAACATTGTTGATTGTTTTGGACTTAGCAGACGTCCAAAACTGTTCAACAAATATAGTAGATACTACAGGACTTACAGTGAGAGCATGATGAATTTGAATTCGCAAGTGAGAAAGTCACATAATCTCGTGAACTCTACATTTCCCTTCAGTCTTCTCAAGTATGCGGATCATGTTATGCTTCAGACATGATAAGAACGCCATTGTACTTAAAAGAAAGACGTCGTGAATAAAGTTGTAGGGCTTGTAAATGCGATTGTAGGTTTAGAGACGAGAATGCGTAGTAATTGGCAATTGAAATGGGTTTAAATTATGTTTGAAGACCTAATTTCAAGGAAAACCGTTTCAATTACCTTTGTACCCTTGGCTAGTATTTTCTTTAACCTCTCTAAAGCGGTGCAAATTGCCCAGCAGGTAATAAGTTTGCATGGCTTTTGGGTACTAACTTTGTCCAATCAAAGAAAGACCAATGTAAGTTCAGGAGTGTCTGCGTACATCTGTAACACTTTCAATGACTTTTACATTCTTTCTATCTTGGAATGGCATTATCTATGGGTAACATGTTTCTTTATACAAACTATACAACACAGTATATTGCCTCCCTTTAACCAATGCAACTTATGGATTGATCATCCTAATAGTAACAACCAAGAACTGAAACCTGCTTACATTAAATGCCTTGGTGAGTAAATCAGCTACATTGTCATCAGTGTGAATTTTAAGCACATGAATAAGTTTCTTTTCACTAAAGCATCTCTTATGAAATGGGGCCTAATAGCATTGTGCTTTGTCTTGGTATGATATACTGGATTCTTTACAATGCAAATTGTAGCTCTTATTATCAATGTAGATTGTGTGTTCATGGATGTCTTAAACCATTAGTCTAACATTTGGATTACTGAATCACAAAACTTGCCCACAGCCTGCTTGCAGCAGCAAAATTATGTTGTGTAGAAGTAGCCACAATGGTTCGCTTCTTGCATTGCTTAAGAAATGAGTCTTCCTGCCAAGAAATTGAAACCTCCTGTTGTGGATTTCCTTGTCAAGATTTGCTCGCATAATTCACTATCTGAGTAGGGGATTCCAGTCAAATGAAGGACACTCTAGGATACCAAAGACCAGTTTGGGTTTGTCTGTAGGTACTAAAATTCTCTTGACAGTACTTAGATGGGAGTTTTGGAGTGACCTGAAACCTGAACAAGCACAACTGCAAACATAATGTCAGGTCTTAGAGTTGTCAGATACATAAGAGCCAATCATGGACTACAAAGATGAACATCCACATCATTGGCCTCCTCCATCCTGACTAAAGGTTTCTGTGTCTCAATTGGTGTACTAGCAGTCTTAAATTGGCAAAGTCATAACTTCTTCAGGATTTCTGCATAACATAATTATTAATGACTAATAAAGATCCATCTTCCTTTCTGTTTCGACTTGTATTCAAGAAGAATGTGAGCTCTCCCATTGAACTCATTTGAAATCTACTCTTCATTATCTCAAACTATTACACCAGATTTCTTTGTAGACCAAAAGATGATATACATCCACATAGCTTGACACAAGTTTTGATATCATTTTTGTCCTTCTTAGGAAGAGAGTTTTGTCAATGTTCCTTTCTTGTACCTACTTCTTCAATAAAGAAAAGTAGTAAAGTAGCATTCCGGCTCTGGGAGCTTGATGTAGCCCATCAGAGAGCCTATGACAACTTGTATACTTTCTGAGGATGTTGAGAATCTAGGAAAATGGTGTGAGCACATAGACCTATTATCAATCTTCCCATAATGGATGCCATTTTAACATCAATTTTGATAGTTGTAAAGCCCATATTATAAGGCAAAGGCTAAAAAGATCCTTATGGCTTCAAGTCTGGCCACAGGAGCAAAAACCTCATCATAGTCTATCCCTTCCTCTTGCCTATGACCCTGAGCAACTAACCTTGCTTTATTTCTGGACAAAATCCTTTCATCCGTCTTGTTTCGATAAACCCACTTTGCTACTGATAGCCTTCTTCCCATAAGGCAAATCTTACTCAGACCCAAACCTTTTGTATGCTCTAACTGCAACAATCTTCTTGCATAGCATCAACCATCTTCATCTTCAAGAGCTTCTGAAATTTCTGGGTTCCTGTTTGAGACAGAAAACAAGCAAATAAACAATTGATGAAAGTCCTATGTGGTTTTGTTCTCTTTTTGCTTTTGAACATAGCTTAAAAACATGAGCTCCAGAATTGTATTGACTTTGTTCTTGTTTGTACTGCTGGTTTTGGATCTCCTAGAATTAGTGCTTAGGTTGAGTGGAGTAATCCTTGATGTGGGAATAGGACTAACATTCACAACAGTTTCTTCTAAGTGTGTGGAAGTCAGCATTGCACCCTCATCATCAAAAAGATGAAGTAGTGAAAATTACCATCAGTGGAATTTGATAGATATCTTCAAGAGGAGGTATTCTGAATCATCTTCGTCAGGAATTACTTGGATCAGAAGAGACAGGAAACGGATATCACACAAAAGGACGAAAAACAAAGCCAAAAACGATAAAACCGAGCACGGAATGGAAAAGACAAAGTCATATCGAAGCCAAAGTCAGTCAAAGTCAGAAAGTCAACCCCGACAAAGTCAAAAGTCAAATGAAGAAAATATAACTTGAGGGACTAAAATTGCCAAACCTCAAGTTGTATTACAAGAGTTAAAAGACAAGGGACGAAATTGCAAACCGAGGCGAAGTTTACAATGAAGTTATAAGACTTGAGGGGCCAAAGCTACCAACTTACCCAAAACCATTTTCCCGCCCAACAAAACCCAGGTACAACTAAGGGATGTCTTCCCATACTTTGACCCTGCAAACCACTCAACACCCTGGATAAATCGTTTCAACCACTCCACTATCCCCCCCCCCAGCTGTATAATTGCCATGTTGGCAATCCATCACCATTCCCAAGTAATTTTGATGGCTTAGATGACTCAAAAAGAAGCATAAGAAGATTGAAGGGGTGAGATTACTTTTATCAAGTCCCTCACACAACAAAAACACCTAATGAAGCTCTCACAAAAGAAGCACAAGCTGCAAGTCCAAGAGGAGAAGACTTCGGCTATAAATAGAGCCTTTTGTAAGCCTTGGAAAAAGAGTAATCTTAGATAATCTTAGCTTAATTTTTCATATAACTTAGCTTATTTTTAGTTTTTAAAGTCATTTTACAGCTTTTACTTTCAGCTTTGTAACACTTTCAAGTTTTAATGCAAATTTGAGGTTTTAAGTCAATTTACAATTCCAAGTGTCAAGCTTCTTAATTGTGTTGTTTTGTGTTCAAAAAGCTCTCAATACAACTTATTTATAAGCTGCTTTAATTAAGTAAATTTAAAAAGTTAATTAGTTAAGAGAAAATCACAAAAATCACTCTCAAATTCACCACAGCTTATCTTATGGATGATAAGCCAGTTCTGGATGGGCTTATGGACACAACTAGCTTGTTTTACACAAGCTAGAGCTTGTAGATTCTTTGTTTGACCCTGTTTTGAGCAAGGGTGTTGTAAGTCTCTCTTTTTCTTACTTTTCTTATTTGCTATAGAACTGCTTATAGTGCTTGTTTGTTACCTATGTTTACTTATTTATGCTTTATCAGTATGTTTAGTGCTTATCTTGCTTAGTTGTTAGTTTAAAAATAGTTTGTATCACTTTCTTAGTTAGTACTGGTAGTATGTTTAGTTAACACTGTTAGAATGATTTGGCTTATTTAAGTGCTTATTCTTGATTGAAATCTGCTGATAAGTGTGTTAATTTGTTATTTGATAATCTGTTTTTAATCAGGTTGAAATAAAAATGATTTTTGAAAACTTTAAGAGGTGTTTGGAACAAGCAGTACTAACCCATAGTTAGTACTGCTAGTTCATTTTTTTGGGATTTTAAAGCTAGCTAAAGCTAATTAGTACTAACTCTAAGTTAGTACTGGTAGTTAGTTCTGTTAGTACTGTTGGTTCATTTTAGCTTTATCAGCTTATTATTGACTTATTTAAGATTTCCATTCAGGCTTTTTAGAGTCGATTAAACCATTTTCCTTCACTATCTTTTGGAGTAAGCTTATTTAAGCTTATTCGCCTTTTCAAAATAATTTTAAGAGTTATTCAGTTTTAGTTTTCTAGCTTATTTATCATTATAGTCTATTCTGGTTGCTTATTCTTATGCTTAAGTGCTTATTAGAGATAGTTAAATATCTGTTTTAGCTTATTTGATTATTTCTTGTTTCTTTGTGTTTTATTAGAACTAGCAGTACTAACTTAAAGCTGGCAGTACTAACTCAAAGTTAGTACTGGTAGTTAATACTGTTAGTACTGTTGTTAGTACTGTTGTGTTTCTCTTGTTTAATTAGTTTAATTGCTTGCTAAATTTGCTTATTTAGAGTTAGCTTAGCTTATTTGTTTTAAGCTTATTTGAGCTTATTTGTGTCTTAGTATAAAAGTTTTAAGTATTTTTACCATTCCTAGCTTTTATTCTTGTTCCAGCTTATTTTCTTTGCTTATTTATATGTGCATTTGCTTATTAGGTTTAGTGCCCAATCATTCCTTGTCTTATTCAACCATCAATCATCAAACGTCTCTCGATTTTCCATTCAAGCCTCGTTGGGACATAACGACCCGGGAACACTCTATACTGCTTCCGGTTTTCTTGGTCTCGCGGATTCTGATCCTTGTTATGTATTTATATATTTATATTTCTTTATATTTATTTATATATAAATAGGAGTAAGTTTGCGCGTAGTCAATTTTTGGCGCCGCTGCCGGGGAGGCTGAAAACGATTATCGTTACATTTGAAAATTTGTGTTTGAATCTGTGAATATTTTCTTCTATAAAAATATAAAAGTACAAAAATATTTTCCTTTTCTTTTTTAGTATATATATAAATAAATAAATAAATAAAATTGTCCATAAAAAAATAAAAATAAAATAAACTCCAAATTTATCAATTGTTCCTAACGTGTGGAACAATACAAATTTCCCAACTCGAATCAAAGATTTAAAACTTACCATCTGTGTCGTTTACGAGGTACGGCTCACCTCAAAAAGAAATACAAACTATAAAGTGGGTATAAGGAGGGTTGTTCCAAGGAACTACGACCCGAAAGGAGAAATAAGCTTCGCGCTATTCCTACTCCTCCGCTCACCTGTGCGTTTATCTTTTTGAGAGCTACCGTGAAGTATTCTGACTATTTGGGTTCAAGTTGTCTAGTTTTAGGTTCCTGTCCGTTTAAAATAGATTGTGAATAAACTGAAATCTAAAATACTCTTTTGTTTCTATTTTTTTAGTGCATGCGCACTCGTTCTCAAGCTCGTCGTCTACGACAACAACAACAACGACAACAACAACAAGTTCCTCCGAATCTTGTTGAACCTCCCAAAGATACGATGGCTGATAATCGAACTATGGCAGAATTGCTCAGGCTACCACGAGGGATACAGAGGACGCAATTGTTGTTCCTTGAAAATCGTAGCAGCCATATTTTGAGATCAAGCATGGGTTGCTAACTCTTGTACAGACAAATCAGTTCTCGGATGACAAGAGGACACACATGCCCACAGCCGTTTTCAATAAAATCACATCTTACTTTGAGATATCACTAATGGTCCCGACCCATCAATTAAGTTGATGCTTTTTCCTTTCTCTCTCGAGGGGGCAGCCCGGATATGGCTTGAGAAAGAACCCTCTCGATCAATTCAGACATGGGATGATCTCGTTGCTAAATTCATCAATCAGTTTTTCCCACCTTCTAAAATGACAAATCTTCAGAACGAAATTACAAATTTCAAGCAAAGATTTGATGAATCATTTAGTGAGGCTTGGGATCGATTCAAAGATCTTCTCCGAGCATGTCCACATCATGGATTTTCGGAACTTCACCAACTTCAAAATTTGATCTACGCGGTCCCAGACGTAAATTCCTGGTCCTCTTTTAGAGTTCCATATTACTTTGACTATAGGGATACGACTTTGTTTTAGTTGCTTGACTTCTTGATCCATGATTTCTATTGGTTCTTCCACAAAGTTAAGTTTTTCATCAAGCCGAAGCTCTTTCATTGAAAGACAAGGGATTCGTCAGATAAGCATATTTCTATTCTTAGATTAAAATGTGGAAAGCTACTGTGGATATTACTGAGCTCTTCAGGAAGCTCAAGTTTATATGCCACTGGGCCAATCCGTTCAAGGATTTTGAAAGGTCCAATGTACTGGGGATTAAGCTTTCCTTGTTTTCTGAATCGGATGACACCTTTATGAGGTAACACTTTTAACATAACACGATCTTCAACTTGAAATTCTAAAGGCTTTCGTCTTAGATTGGCGTAACTTCTTTTTCGATCTCTTGCAGCTTGCAAGCGTTGTCAAATTTGCACTATCTTTTCAGTGGTTTCATGGATTATTTCTGGTCCCGTAAGTTGAACATCTCCAACTTTGGCCCAACAAACAAGTGATCTGCACTTCGAACCCCAAAAGATAAAGATGCCTCAATGTGCACAGCCTTAATACTGGCAATGGTAAACTGAATTATAGAAAATTCTACTAATGGTAAGTGTTTTTCCCATCCTTTTCCAAAATCTATAACACAGGCTCGAAGCATGTCTTCAAGTGTTTGGATGGTCCTTTAACTTTGCCCATCAGTTTGGGATGATATGACGTACTCATGTCTAATTGAGTACCTAAAGCACTTTGTAATGATTGCCAAAATCTGGATGTGAAATGACTGTCACAATTCGAGATGATAGATATTGGCACTCCATGCCGGGAGACTATTTCTTTGATGTATAACCTTATAAGGGTTTCCATACTATCTGTCTCTCGGGTAGGGATGAAATGTGCGAATTTGGTAAGGCGATCGACAATGACCCAGATTGTGTCATGTCCGTTTGATGTTTTAGGTAGTTTTGTGATTAAATCCATTGTTATTCTCTCCCACTTACACATAGGAATCTCTGGTTGTACCAGTAAGCTGGATGGATTTTGACATTATACTTTAACTCTAGAGCATGTTAAACACTTGCCAACATACTCAGCGATGATTGCCTTCATGTTAAGCCACCAATAGAGTTTCTTTAGATCCTGATACATCTTGTCAGAACCTGGGAGAATGGAATACTTCGATTTATGGGACTCATGCATGATCAAGTCACTCAGATTACCAAAGAGTGGTAACCAGCTTCGGTTTTTAATACAACGATTTTCCATCAGACGTATTTCAAATGATTTTCCATTCTCGTAAGTTTATAATTTCTTCCTTGAGTCGTTCAGTTTTGACTTTGCGAATTTTGTGATGCTAAGTTTGGGAATGAAAGTCCATAACTAATGATCTAACTTGGAGTGGTTTGATTCATTCCTTCCGGCTTAAGGCATCTGCTACGACATTTGCCTTTCCAGGATAATAGCGAATTTCACAATCGTAATCTGCAAAACCAATTCTAGCCCAACGGGCGTTGCCTCATGTTCAACTCTTTCTGATCAAGGATATGCAGAAGACATTTATGATCCATGAACATAGTAACATATTGGTGCCATCAGATATGTGTTCCTCCAATTTTAAGAGTGAACACTACTGCTCCTTAATTTGAGATCATGAGTGGTATAGTTTTCTTCATTAGGCTTAAGTTGTCGGGATGCATATGCAATAACCTTCTCTCTTTGCATTAACACCGCTCCCAGACCTTGATGGGAAGTATCACAGTAAACAACAAAATCGTCATTTCCTTCTGGTAATGCTAAGATTGGAGCTTCATGTAGCTTTTGTTTTAGCAGTTGGAAAGCCGACTCTTGATCTTCACCCAGATATACTTCTTGTTTTTCTGGGTTAATTCAGTCAAAGACTTTGCAATCTTCGAGAAATCTTTGATAAATCTACGATAATAGCCGGCAAGTCCTAAGAATTGACGTATTTCTGTGGGTGTAGTAGGATATGTCCAATTCTTAACTGCTTCAATCTTGGCAGGGTCAACATGAAGTCCTTGACTATCAATTAAGTGTCCAAGAAATTATACGATACGAATCCAAAAATCACACTTGGAGAACTTGGCATACAACTTCTCTTTCTTGAGTAATTCTAGGATTATTCTTAGATGATTTGCGTGCTCTTCTTTGTTACGAGAGTAGATGAGAATATCATCGATGAACACTATTACGAATTTGTCCAAGTATGGTTTACACACACGGTTCATGAGATCCATGAATACAGCAGGTGCGTTAGTTAAACCAAATGGCATTACTTGAAATTCATAATGTCCGTATCTTGTTCTGAAAGCAGTCTTGGGAATATCTTCATCCCTGACTCTCAGTTTTTTGTATGCGACCTATCATTCAACTGGATCTAGTGATACGGACCAAGTAAATCTAGAGTTTGGGATAGCTCTCCATATAGTAATTTATACATCTAGAACAATAGTTACACAAATATTGTCCTTCTAAGTTTGTGTCTAGGATACGCTTCGGGCTTAACTAGTTAATTAGATATTGCCAATGGTTTATTGATCGTGTTGACTAGTAGGTGACCTAGATAATTTAATTAGTAACATTATGATTCCATTGGATAGTTGGACAAGTGGACTACTAGTATATAAACTACCATTAAGCGGTAAGTAGGTAAAGTCTTAATGAGCTAGGGTTTAACAAGATCACCATTGCTTTAATCCCTAAGATAGATTATGATCAACAAATAAGGATGCTTTATGCGGATGCTTTAATTATGACAGAATTAATGTGTTTAGGTCTTAGGATGATGTAACGCCTAAGTCTTAAGAATGATATGCCACCTCGAGAAAAGAAATCATTGCACTTAATAAACAAACCAACTTTCTAATCGGATTAATAATAGTTAATACAGTTTCTTATATTTGGCTCGACTGCTCTTTTATCTTTTGTCAATTAGCTCGCGTATGTTAAAGTGCCTTGAATTGATTGTAGTCACCAACCAAACCGTGCCAGTCTCTCAGGCTGAAAACCCCCCTTTTCCTGTTAGAATTAGGATTTAAACTGACATAAGTTTAGAATAGGATAGAATTAGCATAGATTGGATAACCAAGATATTAATTAAATTGATAGATTTAACCTCGCTTCAAGTGTTCAACACCCTACTTACCATGAAACTACTACTAATCGGGTACACTACCCGTTAAAGTGTTGTTTTTGGTTTAGTCAGCAAAATATAAATTTAAAACTTAAAACAATAAAACATACACCACACAACGACACATCACACTCTTTAAGCGGTGCCTCTTGTAGTTCTTGGTTTAAAAGAACTTATTATCTTTTCGAATCAGGTAGGTATTTTTTGTTTTGGTTTGAACGATAATGCGGTTATATTGATCTTAATAGATCTTTTCTTAGACTTGATAAAACCCTAGATCTTGTCATGTTCTTGTAGATTTCAACTGATATATATGGTTAAGAGGCAATGATTGCTAAAAAAATAATTATATTTTTTTGATTATTTTTCTATTTTTTATGATTTTTTAAAGTTTTTAATAAAAATAAATGTTTAAAAATACTAAACTAATTATAAAAATTCTGAAAAAATTATAGAAAATAGCTTGAACTAAAAAGGACCTATGAAAAATAAGCTTGATTACACAACTTATCGAATAAGCTGTGTAATAAGCTTAAAACAACTTATAAGCTAAATAAGGATAAACGTATACAAGTATTAAATTTTGTAAACTTAGAATGAAAAAGACCCCAGGGCACGATGGTAGTGAGGTGTGTGGTTGTGTTGTTATAAAGGTTGAGGGTGTTGAGGTCGGGGGTTCAAGCCTTGCTCACCCCTCATTTCCACCTTCCCATTTTTTTTATTTTTTGAAAACTTATAAAAGCAAAGTTATAGATAAGCTATAAACTAACAATTTTTATAAAAGAAACTTTTTATGAAATCTACTAAATAAGCTAGAAAATGCTTAAAAAAGACAGAACAAACACTTAACTATATTTTTGGTGTTTTTCTAAATTTGATAAGCTCAAAAACTAAGATAAGCAATCCCTATGACTAATTAAGCTAATTTTAAGCTAAACCTAAACTAATAAGCTAAATTTGACTAGAAAAGAACAAGCAATAAGCTATAAAACTAGATTAAGCACTTAACAAGACTTAGAGCCAAACAGTCCCTGCATGGGACCTTTGAGCTTATTTTTAGATAAGCTCTTGGATCCTTGTGAGGAAATGGCTTATGCAAGCTTACTCTACAACTAATAAGCATCCAAAAACAACTTTTGGAATAAGGTTTGAAAATCAATTGATTATTGAAAAAGCCTATTGAAAACAACTTTAATACTCAGATCATGCTGATTTTTGAAAAGACAAAATTACTATTTTGCAGCTTAAATTTAGATGAAAAAATAAGCTAGAATTTAAAAACTAATTGCAAACTTGTAAACTTTGATATATAAGCTACCTCTATGCTGAAAATTAAAACCTAACACCTATTTTAACCTGCGAAAATGAAGCTAGAAAATTGACCTTTATTCTGTTTTTATATCTAGCCATGCAAATAACACAATTTGAACCAAAACTTAGACCTGTGAATGCAGGTTTTAAAACTTGGCATAAACACTTACATTAGCTAAAACTGGAGATAGTTTGATTAATGAAACAAGCTTAAACTAAAAATTCTTACATACCTAAGCTATGATCACACATTCAAATTGACAATCCTATAACCTTAATACTTGAAATATAAACCTTAAAATCCAAATTTATTTGACTAAAATTACTAAACTCAGCTTATGAAATAAGTATCAATGACCTTAACCCATACTTGAAACCAAACTGAGCCATTTTACACTTATGTCAAACACCCCTTTAACAATTTAAAAATCTAATTAAGCTTGTGAAATTGAAAACTAATGATGAAAACTTAAACACCAGATATAGAACAACTTATTTATCAACTAATTAACAACTAAAAACACCTAAACAGGATCAAAATGATAGAATCAAAGTTATGCTTTATATTTTTGGATTTTTAATGATTTATAAGACAAAATATGAAAAACTAATATCTATACTACTAAACTTAAAAACAGATGATCAAACATAACTAATAAGCACAAATAGACAGAATTAAGCACAAATAAGCAAGAAATATGCTGAAAATAAGAAAATGCAATATTTAAGCTAAGAAACTTGAGATTTAAAGAGAACTTACATCTGCCTTAGCTAAACAAAGGCAATTAAGCTCAAGGAGCTGTCTAAATGGAAAGAATGTGTATATTTATATATACAACGCTCAGCTTATCCAAGGATAAGCTGGTAGGGTCCCATAAGCTCTTCCATTGTAAGCTTATCATCTAAAAGCTCAAAATCCATTTAGCAAAGGTATTCATCTTATTTTAAGAGTTTAAATAGATTAGATGCTTATTATGAGCTCAATTTGAGCTTAGAGACTCAAAGAGCTTATGAGGAGCTTTTGAGAGCTTATGAGTGATTTGAGAGCTTATAGAAGAGTAGAGTAAATAAAAATAGATTTTATAAGGTAAACTTTAATTTTATTCATTAAAAACAGATTACAAAGCTTGAAATTTAAACTACAAAAGCTTAATAAGAAAATACATTTAAAAAGAAAGTTACATAAGCTATAATTCTATAAGCTACTAAAAAATAAAACTGAAAAAGAAGATGATGTCCCGTGTGTGTGAGTGAGGAGCATTATTTATAGGCCTGAGAGAAGCTTCTAAGTCATAGTCACGCTCCTCAATCCCTTTGATCTTGTCCTTTCATTCTTCCAATCATTGGATCCCTATTATGAGCCGTTGGATTAAATGAGTGAGCACACGGATTGCCAACGTGGCATTCCGTGTGTCAGACTCATTGTGCTTCTTTTGTGAGTACTTTAGTACAAATCCCAATTGATTGGTGTGTTTTCTCCTTTGCCCGCGTGTCCAATCTTGTGGGAATTGGCCAATAGGAGTGCTTGTATGATGTCAAACCCTGCCCTGTCATTCCTTTTCACTTGAATTTCATTGCCACATCACTAATTTGCATTTACCCCTTGATTGTGACTCGTGGTTAATCGGGGAAGAAGGTGAATAGTAACAACAAAATTTCCCGCGTTAAAATTATAACAAGGGTGGGTGTTTGACTCGGGGAAAACGGGCTTTGACCTGGGTTTTTATAAAAGAAATGGATTGGGCCGGGTAAATTGGTTTCGGGCTTGGGTTTATATGTAAAAGTTAACGGGTGTTAACTCTTTATATATTAAAGAGTTAACACCGTTAGGGTTTAGGGGACCATTTTTGCAATTTGATTTTCTTTGAGGGACTGTTTTGGGAATTTTTAGGTTTTGTCATTTTATGTGTTGACTTTGGTTGACCAAGGGTTTACCAATGTTTGACTTTGAAAGCATTCTTCCGGCTCTTGTACGCTCTTTTCCATTCCTGTGTCCGTGTTTGTCCGGCTTTGACCGTTTTCTTGATATTTTTGCAATATCCGTACCTACACAATCACAAAGACAAAACAAGCGATATACAAGCATTTTAAGCACAATTTTGTCTTTTTAGGGCCATTTTTGATATAAAACGGATATGTGTTTTCACACATATCAAAATTCCCCAAACTAAACGATTGCGTGTCCTCACGCAATATTATATGCTCTATAACCAAATATCTCAAAACTTCTCCAAACTAAATCTTTAAAAAGTAGCAATGACTTTTGTGGAGAGAGTTTAGAAATCACAAGTTATAAAACACCCCGCTTTCCCATTTTTAATTTTTATATATATATATATTTTTAGAATATTTCGACTTTCGTTATTTCCATAACTGTTAGGGATCATAGAACAAGATGCTTTTCGATCCGAGAATGCCCCAAAAAGGATAAATTCATCGTCCCTGACTTTTCACTTACTCCAAACCAAGCTTAAAACAAAATCACAGCTAAATATTAGTAAAAATACTGACACTGCTCATATTTGCAACTTGTGAACTTTTTACTCCCGACATTTATTATATCTTAGGTGAGTGTGCTATTTTGAATTTCAACCATGCATCAACGTTTTGCAAAATACTATGCTTTACATTCCACCCAAGAATAATAAGTTTGAAGGCGAGATCATCTCATGTAGCGACTTTCGTCTGAGCACATCCGAACCTTACGGCTAAGTGACCAGGCTTTTGACACCCCACAGAGACTAGTATCGGGACTCACGGACCTTAGGTTTCAAAAACTCTCAGGTTTCCTGAATATACATAGCTTTAAAATAGAATAGTCAAAGT
>BQNB010080034.1:0-30056 GCA_026074375.1 Tanacetum coccineum | reverse complement strand
GATGATAACGAATTCATAGAGCTCGACACGTAAGAAGAGTGTTGAAAAGGAAAAAGGTCAAACTTAAAGACCAGCTGAAACAAAAGTGCTTCCCGAGAGACAACCCGATCATTTTAATTGTTTGTCGCATTTTAATTGTTTCTTGCACGAGTCTGTCTTCCCAGACACTCTATATGGCGTATCGAACCCCTCTGGATACGGCGTATAGAGATGTCTGGACGTTATCAGTTTTTAAAACTTAATATTTAATTTCTAGTATTTAATTGTTTTTACAGGAACAATACGGCGTATCTTAGGGTTTGAGATATGGCGTATTGATCCCTGTACAGTCGTGTGTTTAATTGTTTTATTGTACCATTGTAGCGAGATAGAAATTGCACTTGTCTTTTAATCTTTTATGCAGGACCTTGCTGAAACTATGATATGGTATATTCTGAAAAAGACATGTGTTAAACTCATCCGGGCATGCTGAATCCCTAGTCAACACACTTTTTGCTCAAGAACTCATCTTGGAGAATTATCACGAGCAAAACATTAGGGAGTTTTCCGTTCTAATTCTATTTCCCTTATTATATGTTGCACCCTAGATTAGTCGAGTGATCTGAGTGTTTTCATTTCCATGTTTCGTAAGGAGCTTGGTTATGTACAGGTGATTAGGACAAAACAATGCTTAAACGGAAAAACCTCAACTTCGGTTGGGACACATTTTCATAAACGGAAACTTTTTCTAAAGTCTACTTGAGGAAAAGTAGGATTCAAGTGGGGGGATATTTGATGACATCAAATAACGTCACTTTATTATATCATTTATCATATCTGTTTTGCCCACTTTTATATAATTATTGCATTATTTGGTACTTAATTGCTTTAAAATTGATAAATGCAGTAATTCAAGAGTGTTTTGTGAAGACAAAGCTAAAAGGCGAATAATTTGGAGCTAAAATGAAGATATTTGAAGATTACTAATTTTTGACCAATACGTTGTATCCAACAAAAGAGATACGGCGTATCCGCGCCAAGACTTCACAAGAAAACGTGTTTGACCAATTCCCAATACGGCGTATCCCTTCTGCCTACATACGTTGTATCCATGAAGATAACTATTCGAATATGCAGTAAATTAAGTAAATTAGGAATGATATCACTGATTTATTATGAACGTAGCACACACTCTAAGGAATTCGGCCCAATACTCCGTATCGACCTTGCCAGATACGGCGTATTGAGTCTCTTTCGGACCCTATAAAGAGAAGACTTAAAAATGAGTTTTCAATGTGCAATATCATATTCTTTATACCATACTCATTAAAGACGAATTTTAGAAGAGAAGATCAGCCACAAAGGTCGAGCATTGATCGCGAATCCATAGAAGACATCGTGTAATTTTTACTCTCTTAATCGTTTGATTTTCATTCTTTGATTACGCTTGTATAATTACAATGGTTGTGGGCTAATACCCTTAGGTATTAGCCATCTTAATGAAAGTTCAATGTTTGGTTTGTTTTAAAATCGATTTCTTAATTTGTTTCATTTTTTTTGTTTTGCGTTTTGTTATTTTTTTCATATTTTTATTTTTTATTTGTTTGTTGTAGTTTTTTCTTTTTTTTTTTTTATGTTATGTTTTTTTTTTATGCTTCGCATTTTTGTTTTTTCATTAATTATTATTTATTTTTTTTTATTTGATTTTGAGTTTTGCTTTTTGTAAATTTATTTTTTTTTTTTGTTATGTATTTTTTGTTTTTTTTTATTATTTATGTGTTTTTTTTTTAGTTTTTTTTTTTTCTATATTTTTTTATTTTTTCTTTTTTGTTTTTGTTTTTTCTATATTTTTATTTTTTTTCTTTTTTTTTTTTTTTATTTTATTGTTTTTTTTTTATTTTTTTTTGTTTTTTTTTTTCTGTTTTTTGTTTTTTGCATGTGATTTTTGTTTTTTTTGATTGTGAGGGTTGGGTGATTGTGTGATTAACCCCCCCCCCTGGGGGGTTGGTCCCGCAATTTGTGTGTGAGCTGTGAATAGTGTGTTGGTGTGGTGTTTTGTGTGTGGGGGGGGGGGGGGGCGGTTGTGGGCGGTGGTGGGGAAGTGGGGGGTTGAGTGGTGGAGGATTTGTTGGTTGTTGTGGGGTGTTTTTTGTGTGGAGGGAGTGGTGTTGTTTGTTGTTGTGTTTGTGGATGGGTTTTGGAGCTATGTGTTAGGGTTATTGTTGGTATTTATTTGTGCGTGTTGGTAGTTTGAGGGTGTATGTGGTGTGTGTGTTGTTTGTTGGTTGTTTTGCTGGTTGGTTATGGGGTGAGTGCTCTGATTGATGTTTCTGGTTTTTTATTTATTCATTTGTTGTGTAATTTTTTCTATTTTTTTTTTTAATTTTATTTTTATTTGATTATTTTTTTATTATATTTTATTTTTTTTTAATGTTATAAGTGAAAGGTATTTTTTTTTAGTATATTTAATAATACAATATATATTTAAAAATAAAACACTCAAAAAAACAAAAAAAAACAAAACCTCCCCCCCCATACCCCCCCCTACCCTACCCCCACCACCCCCCCCCCCCCCCCTCCACACCTCAACACCCCCCCCCCCCCCCCCCACCCACCCACCACCCCCCCCCCACACCCTCACCACACCCCCACCCCCCCTCCCACCACCTCCACAACCTCTCCTCACCACACCCCACCCACCCAACCCCACCCCCCCCCCCCCCCCCACCCCACCCCCAAAAAAAAAACCCCACCCCCCCAACACCACCCACCCCCCCCCCCCCACCCCACCCCCCCCCCCACCAAATCCCCCCTCCCCCCCCCCCCCCCCCCCCCCCCCTCATTTAATTTTTTCATTTTTTTATTTTTATCTTTTTTTTTTTTATTTTTTCTCTAACTTTTAATTTATTTCCTATTTTTTTATGTAATTATTAATTCTATTTTTTTTTTTTTTTTTTTTTTTTTTTTTTTTATATCCTAATATTCCTCTCGTTTTAATTTTTTTGTTTTTTTTTTTGGTTTTATTTTGTTAATTTATTTTTTTTTTATTTAAACAATATTTTTAGATATTTATATTTTTTTTTTTCTATTTTTTTTTTATACCTATTTATTATGTGTTTATTTAATTTTATTATGTTTATGAATAAATTTTTTTTTTTTTCGTTTTTTGTTTATTTGTTTTCTTTTCTATCATTATCTTCCCTTATTTCCCCCCCTCCCTTTTTTTTTTTTGTTATGATTTATATTTTTTTTTTTTTTTTATTTTATGATGTAATTTTTTTTTTTTTTTTCCCCCCACCCCCCCCAACTTATTATACCAGATTTTTGTTTTTTTTTTCATTTTTCTTTCGATTTTCATATGTTTGATACGCTTGATATAAATTGCAATAGTAGTTTATCTGTTGTGGGCTAATACCCTGGGTATTTTAGACCCATCTTAATGAAAGTCTAATGTTTGGTTTTGTTTCTTTTAAAATCTAATTTCTTAATTTATCATTGATTGTTTTAATTATGCTTTTATAACACTCATACTTGTTTATGTGTGTTTGAATATGTGACATTCATTCAAATGGTCGAGTGATACGGAGACAAGAATCTAGAATGAGGGATAGCTCTCTAGTTCGTATGATATCGTATTACGGAACCAATAGGATCACAAATAACGTTCTGCTCATTTGTCTTTTCAATTATGAGCTTAGTTGGACGGTAGGTGACCCGTTTATGTTTTAGCCAATCATGCTCAGATAATTTGAACTGATTAAGATAAGATTTGAAATAGAGAGTGCTACAAGTATATGAAACACCGTCAAACAATAAGTGGGTAAAGTCCCGTTGAGCTAGGGTTTTACATGATCACCAATGCTTTGATTTCCTAAGATATATTATAATTAAACTAAAGAATGCTTTATGCGATGCTTAGTTAAATTTATGTGAGGATTAATCGTGTCTACGTTCTTTTAGTATAGTATTCATATGTCCCGCCTAAGTCTTAAGAATGCTATGCCAAATTCAGATAAGTAAATCATTGAACTAAAACAAACAAACCAACATTGAACTGGATTTAATGTGGCTAATACAGTTTTCTATCATTTGGCTTGTATCGCTTTTCTATTTTCTGATTTTCTTCTTTTTTGTTGGTTTATTGTGTATTGAAATGGTATATGTTTCACCAAACCCAACTATCCCCCCCTTCTTACTCCCACCTCTTCCAGCAGTCATTACTCGATCTGTGAACGTAAGTATAGCTAGGTTAAACAACCATACCCCCCATAAACCAAACCCCAACAACGATAGATAGAGTCTTAATTGTTCCACTCAATGTCGCCCTAACCCAAACCCCGTACTTACGCAAAACTCCATCTGACGTGGTACATGCTCGTTAAAGTCCGTTGTTTTAGGTAAACTCGTATTTGTTTCCTAATTGTTTGGTCGACTAAATATAAATTTTAAACTTGATAATCAACTAATTGACCCTGCACGACAGCACATCACGCCATCACAAAATCTTCGACGCCGTCACTTTGAAAATCACGACGCCATCGCTTTATACTGGCATGCCGTCTCCACGATCTGTTATGCGTGGTTCTTACAAGATACTGGGTGTTGTATTCTGTTGAGCAGTATACAGGTCTTGTACGTTTCTTCTCAAGTGAAGCCCAGATGTCACGTGTATTTCCCTCCAAAAGCCCGCATCCATAGTGCTAAAAACTGAAAACAACGATTAAGCACATAATTCTTGCGCACATTATTTGCCTGATTTAGGGGGTTAAATGACCCTGAACTAGTGTATAAAATACGGCACACTCATCTGTGAGGCGTTTGGTTTGTGTGTAGTAAGTATTAAACGAAAAAATTACTTACGAAAAAAAAAATCCTAACACAGTTTGGGATACAATTTTTATAGGTTTTCTAAAGTATACTTGAGGGCAATAGGATTCAAGTACGGGGATATTTGCATGACATCAAATAGCGTCTATTTTATGGAGCTTCTTTTTATCCTTTAAAATGCTCGTTCTATCATATTTTATGCATGAATTGGTATTAATCGTTATATTTGTTATTTGTAGTAAATGATATGAGCAATTGGTGAAGTTTAACTTAAAAGGCTGCGCATTTTGGAGATTAAACGATGAAATAAAGAATTTGTTGTTCTGACATCTAATACGTTGTATCCATCAAGGAAGATACGGCGTATCTGCGACTGAACTTCACAAGCAACCACGAAGATATAAAGACTAATACGTCGTATCCATGAAGACCTATACGCCATATCTACTGGCGGTTAATGAAAGATTCTGAAAGATATTTATCATGGTCCCCACTCCAAGAAAACCCCAATACGCTGTATTTACTTCCAATACGGGATATCATTATTTTAGAGCTATAATACGTCCTTAAATACGAATTTGGGTTTGCAAGTGTTTGTACCGACGTACCACCCCCCACCCCCCCGGGTGGCCCACCACCCCCCCCCCCCCCCCCTAGATGAGAACGGCAAGTACAGAGTAAACACCATATTCTTTGACTTATAGAGGAAAAAAGAAGCTACGAAGGTCTCGCAACACCCTTCAATCCATAGAAAAACTCTTGTAAATTCTTATACTCTAAATACGCGCTCGGTTTTTGGTATCATTCATTAACTTGGTTAGATTACCTTAATCGTTCGTCTATGATATTTGTATTCGTTATAATGGTTATTGTCTAATACCTTCAGGTATTAGCCATGTTTATGATAATTTAACATTTGGTTTATGTTTATCTCGATTGCATCTTATAAGTTGTGTGTTGCTTTATGTTTATCAATTTATACTCGTTTATGTGCTTAAGTATCCGACCTATCATTCAACTGAATCTAAAAAACGGACCAAGTGGACTAGATGCCGGGATAACTCTCCATATAGCAATTTATATATCTAGAGTAATAGGATCATAAATATTAACATGTCTTTGCCTCTGGTTTAGTGAACAAGTTGGACTAGTAGGTGACCTATGATCAACAAATAATGTTCTAATTTATTGGGCAAAGATTTGGACAGTGGACTACTAGTATATAAAGAGCCGTTAATAAGTAAGTTAGTAAAGTCTCGATGAGCTAGGATTCAATAAGATCACCATTATTGTTTTCTAAGATAGATTATAATCAACCATGATTGCTTTAAGTGGATGTGGTTAATTGTGACAGAATTTCCATGTTTAGGTTTTAGGAAAAAGTACCGCCTAAATCTAGGAATGATATATTGACAACAAGATAAGACAACCGTTGCACTTATAAACTAAAACCTGCATTTTATTAGATTAAATATGGTTAATACGTTTTCCTTACATAAGGCTTTATCGCTTCTCTATCTTCTAACTATCAAATTTATGTGTGTTATTCGCCCTATCTCATTCTAGGTAAACCCAAACTCGTGCCAGTCTCTCAGGCTGAAAACCCCCCTTTTTACTATTAGTTTAGGTTTAACTTAGGTATAACTTAGAATAACTTAGGACTAACTTAGATAACTAAAATACTGATAATTACTTATTAACGTTCTCGCTCTTAGTGATTGACACCCTACTTACCAACGAATCTACATTTGATCGGGTACACTGCCCGTTAGTGTTGTTTTAGGTATAGTCGGCAAAATATAAATAGTAAAAATTGATAATAAATAATGCCTACGCACAACAACACCTCAACACCATAGCTAATTCGTAACCTGTATATAGAGGCTGAATTCTTCACAATTCATCATCCTTTTTGCTCCCACCCAAGGGGACGACTAGCGCACCATTCCAAGGCGTTTTCCAGCAACCATCCACCATTTTTAAGGGAGAATTAAGATTCAATCATCATCATTATTAGTCTTTCATCAAGTAAATTGTATTTAGCTTAAATGTTTAATTTATACATGATTTCATACATTAATGCTTATGTAGTTTACTACCTGCTTGGCTAAACATGTTTGTGTTAGCCTTGTTATGATTATTATGATTTCTTAATCTAATAATTTATGGATTTGTTCTCTTGGATAATTTGTGTAGTATATATGCTTGTAGACCCTCATATCGCTTACTAGGTTTTAAAATAAGGTTGAGTGTGTACTAGGTAGTACGTGAGGATCTGAATCCTAGTATGTATAATTGACTACGAGATGATCAATCCTTAGTAGTTGTATGTCCTATGCCAATTAGGCAACCCTTAGCATAAGGACCTAGTTAGGAATGTAGGCCATGCTAGTAGGTAGCAACTTATTGGTATGAGGTGTTCTTTCAAAAAACCCTGTTGGTGCAACATTGACTAGGATCTCCTTTATATTTTAACGATGGCAAATAAACATTCATAAAACGTAAAATAATAAACGATAGCCAAAATCCGTAAAAACATATTTGTAAATCAGGCATGTTGGGTACGCGTCAACGCGTGGCTAGCGCGCCACTCACGGCTTCTGTTTTTACGGATTTTACAACGTCGGCTTTCCTCTTACCCGACACATGTGGAATTCAAACTACACACACACTCTTTTATCCTAACCCTTGATCATGCCATCTCAACAATCCAACTTACCTTATTCTCATTCTCTTCATTATCCCACATGTTGAATTGCAAGCCAAGAGGCTCCTTTCCATCACATCAACATCACATCCATGCCAACTCATTTACAACTCACACACAACTCATCTCTATCCAATTTCAAATTCAAATTTCAAATTCACCCCCATAACATCCACACTTCCTCTCTAAGCTTATAATATTTTTGGAATATTCCTTTGTACCTTAACCAACTTCTCAAACCTTGGTTAGTTTCTAACTAGATCAATTACCTTATATGAATACCAAAAATACCCTTATCTGATAGTTCTTTTCTATCTTTTTCGATATCAGACAAACGACCTCTAAATCTCTTTTAAACACTTCACAAAGGCTTTTATCAAATGGCTATTTGAGTTGGTTGATCTTGAGTGTAAGAATGATTGAAAGGTCATAACGTGAAGTACAATTGGGGGTTTAACAAGTGCGGGTATTTAAAACGCTAAAATATTGAAGAAAATTCTCTAAGAATCTGGTGCACTGGCCACGCGCTGACGCGTGGGCAACACGCCACTCGCAGAGTATTTTTGCACCCTTGGGATTTTTGGCCTATAAATACCCACCCTTGGCCTTTGTATTCCCCACCTCTTGTAAACAATCTTTCCTCTCTTTTCTCTTCTTCCATCCTATAAGTCTAACATCAAAGTGTTCTAATCTTCTTATCTTATCATTCTATTGAATAAAACACACCTCCGTAAGAGAGACACACAAGTATCTAATCCATACTTGTGTGTTAAGTCTAGGGTGTTTTTTCTCATACCCTTTCTATTAGAATCTAGTCTCTAGGTTAGGTTAGGACTTGGTTCAAACTATTAAACTATCCTTCAAATTGGTTGTAAGAGAAGTCTTATATCCAAAAGATCATTGGGGATCTAGTTGGGGTTTTGGTTATACCTCTAAGGGGAAGTTATTTTTAGGGTAAGTCAAATCACGAGTTCTTAGGGGTGGATTGCGAGGGCAAAATACTGTAGGTAGTAACTCTTCTTTGTGAGTGCCGATCTTTGTGCATACTGATGGAGTTAAATTGTAATACAGTTTATAGTCCATCATAAGGATTATACTAGGAATAGTATAGGTGCGTGGATTGGCAACTGGACATACGGAAGGACTAAACCCCCCTTCCTGAACCAGTATATATCGTGGTGTCTCTTCCTCTCTCTATCTTCATCTACTTATTGTTTCTTTTCTAAGTAGATTATCACACCACTTGGTTATTTGTGACTTGAAGTTTTAGAAACTTTAAAGAAGTCAAGATAATTGTATTCACCCCCCTCTACGGTTCTATAGACCCTTACACCCCCTTTAGGTGTAAGTTATTACTATGACATGTCTAGTTGTAGTATTAGGTGTAAAACACATTATAGTTAATAAGAAACACTAAAATATATCCTCCCTGGTCTTCCATAAGTGCAGGCGGCCTCCCTGTGGCGAAAGTTTTAGATCATTTTGGTCCCTGACTCAAACGCTTGTTAGACTATGCCCGTTAGTTGAGAATATTCAAAGGGAAAGTTTGTCCTTTTGCTATGTGGTCCCATTTCAATATACTAATCCAACCCGAAATAATTTGTGGTCCTAATATAGTACCCAAATCTAACCCGACACAAAAATAGATCCCACTTTAAACCCTAATCCATTCCATTTCCATCCTTATTATTTTTTTCCCATTCCACTTACAATCCTTAAAATTGGCTACATCAAACATGAGCACATCAATCCAGCTTTTGTACATAAGAGCTGATGGACAAGCTATTGATGCTAAATTAGTTTATGGTAAAAGCCCTAATACACCATTTTTACCTTCATTTAATATTTTGATTGTATTATTGTGTATCCTCTTGTAACTAATTTTATATTGTTTGATGATGAAACTGAAACCTGATGCGGTTGTCGTAGGACTTCAACAAGAAGTTTTACAACTCCCTAGGCAACTAACCTAATCATTGTAGTGTAGTATAGGCAAGACTCGGGGGTTGTTATCGTTCTCTAGGGGAATAGGTTAGGAAGGCTCGAACAGAATCTAACAAAGGTCTATGGGGTTGAGAGAATTTTCTTTTTGTATTTTTATTTTATAGAAAGCAGGTAAAATCATATGGTTGAGAGGTTGATTTGTTTTTACTAATTAAACTAATAATAATAAAATAAATCTAAACTACTTTGGTGATAACTATAAGATAAACGAACGTATTTACTTAATCATGCACTACTCCTCAGATTGCTTCTCCTAATCTTGTTGCTTTGTCACACTTGTGATGATCTATGTAAGTATTTCCTAAGTCATGAACGAATTACATGAACCCGCTATCTATTTAATATTCCGTTAAGGCAACGCACAAGTAAGGTAGTATGAAGACTATTACAAGGCCCCTAAGAGTATATTAAATGCAATTGAAATATCTTAAGAGGGATCAACCATATTACGGGTAAGGTAGTATAAAGACTGTTAACAATGATATCCTTTCTACACACTCGCGTTTCCCTAGACGTCTATGCCAATTTAATATCTTATGGCTAGTTTTCTAAAGCCTAATGCGCACATCCATCATAAGAAACAACATTAAAAGGATCTACAATCTAAGTTTCATGCAATCATAAGTAAATACTAAAGGATCTAGCCTAGCATGTTATAAGAAGATAAAGAACATAAATCAATCAAACAATACATAGACATATTGAAAGATCAAAGGGATAAATGAACTTTATTGGATAAAAACATATATTAAAGACTATTACAATAGGGTTTTGAGGCCTTAAAGACGTCCTAAAAACTGCCAAACTCGACTATAAAAGTTAGGGTTCGTCTCCCAAAAGTTACACACTAAAAACCCTAAAATCGGTTTTGTATATATAGGAAAAGCGACGCGACGGCATTGTGTTGTAATCGTGACGCCATCACCACGTGGAATCTTCTAGAGCCACTTTAAGTCGGCTACATCCTGATGCCGTCATCAAATCCATGACGTCGTTGCTTTAAAAATCCTAACGCCGTCGCTTGAAGTCTACGACGCCGTCTCCATGCTCTGTATGCACAATTCTCCAAGATAAATGGTGTAGAGTCGTAATCTTGTCCGTTTCTTCCCCAAATGAGCCCAAGTCACATGTATTTCCTCTAAATGCCATCCAAGTGCTAAAAACATGAAAAAAACGATTAAGCACATAATTTGGGCATATTTGCATGATTTAAGGGGTTAAATGACCCCGAAATAGTGTATAAAATGACACCTCATCAAAACCTATCCCAACTTGTTTACAATGAAGATCCATCATGGTGGAAGATTCACTGACCTACCAAGGAGAAAGTATGTTGATGGTGAGGTAGAATTCGTGGACTTAATAGACATTGACCAATGTAAAATTGATATCTTAGACACAATAATGTACCAGAGTTTAGCCTGTGAAGAAAAGATGTTTTATCACTACAAGATACCATTGAAATGTTTGGATATTTGATTAAGGTCTTTGCAAAGTGATACATATATTGATGAAATGCTAAAATATGTTATAAACATAAGATTGTTTATGTGTATGTTAAGCATGATAAGTCAGTCTTGGATCTTGCATTGAATGTAGACGATTTAGATACACAACCTAGGCCTTCTAATATTTTAGGACATCAAAATGATGAGGGTGAGGTTAGGGTTGCTGATGAGGGACATAATGATGAGGCTGAAGATGAGGATGGTGGTGAAGGTGAAGACTATAAGGCTAATTATGGAGATGAAAGTGAGGATGATGAGGCTGAGGATAGGGGTGAAAGTAAAGTTGATGAGGCTGAGGATGAGGGTCAAAGTGAAGAAAAGGATGAGGCTGAGGATGGAGGTCAAAGTGAAGAAAATGATGAGGCCGATGATGAGGATAAAGATGTTAAGGATATAGTTGATGAGGAGAACATAGTTGATGAACTTGAAGTTCAGATGAATGGTTTTAAGTTTGAAGTTGAAGGTGAGTATGTAGACCCAATGCAACCTAACTTGAACATGACTGAAACAGATTTGGAAGTGCTAGACTTTGATTCCTTTGAAAGTGATGTAGAGGATAGTAAAGAAGTGTTAGGAGAAAAGGATTGAGAAAATTAAGAAAACAAGCAGACAACTCTACTTTAAAAACCAGTTTCTTTGTTGGAAAGGAGTTTGCTAACAGGGATCTAGCAAAGGAAATGGTAAGAGCACATGATGTGGAGACTAGGAGAAACATTATGATTGTTAAGAATGATAAAATAAGGATAAGGGTGAAGTGTTTTGGTGTATTTCATGTGACTGTCAAAATGACAAAAGAAATGATAACGAATAGAGGCTAATAGATAAAGAAGGATATGAAAATACTGGATCAAGGCAAAAAAGTGGAAGGAAATACAAAAGAAATAGCTAAGGGTACGGAGTTCAATGTACATGATAAATGAAAGGGCAAAATGGTAATTGAAAAAGAAGAGGACAAACTTGAATGTCCTTGGGTTTTGTACATTTCAAAGGGGGATAAGGGCAAGTGGTTGGTGAAGACTTATAAAGAGGAACATAAATATTTCCAATCTAGAAAAATCAAAACCTGTACTTCTACTTTTCACTCAAAACACATCCAAGATCTGTTGGTCATGAATCCAGAAATGTTAGTCAAATCTATTCAAGAACATATACAAAAAAAATTCATGTGGGGTCAGTAAGACAAAGGCATTCAGGGCTAAAGCAAAGGCACATGTACACTTAGTGGGTGATGCTAATGTACAATACTCTTTATTGAGAGATTATGTACATGAGTTGAAGAAGTGTAACCCAAACACCATTGTAAAGATAAATGTGTATGGTGAAGGGAATCTTGATTCACCAACAAGAATGTTTAGAAGAATTTATATTTGCTTAGGTGCTTTGAAGGATGGTTTTAGAGCTTCTAGAAGGGAAATGCTAGGCTTAGATGGAGCCTTTATAAAAGGGCAGTATCCAAGGTAATTACTCACTGTTGTAGGTGTAGATGCAAATAATGGCATTTACCCTGTTGCTTATGGTATAGTAGAATCAAATCAAGCTACTCATGGACTTGGTTCTTGACTTGCCTAGGTGATGACTTGGATTTATTCTCGAAATCTAACTTCACATTTATCACCAATAGGTAAAAGGTTAGAATTTTAATGACTGGTTTTTTTGTTATAGTATTTACTTAATTGCTGATATTCTTATTTTAGATAACATCATAATTAATTATTTATGAATTTTTTTAGGGACTGTTACCAGCTATTGCCTATAGCTGAGCATAGATATTGTGTGATACATATCTATGAAAATATGAACATGACTTGGAAAGGCAGTGACTATAAGGAGATGTTGTGGAAGTGTGAAACTAATTGCACGGTAGTTGATTTCAACAAGCATATGAATGAGCTGAAAGGATACAACAAGAAGGCTTATGAATGATTGAAGAAAATAGCACTTGAGCACTGGCGTAAATCACACTTCTCAGGTATTCACTCTCTTTTAAGTTTTAGTGTATACTGGCTGCAATTTGTGTGTTTGATGATTTAGTATTGATAAGGTATCATAATATCACAGGGAGGGCTAATTGTGATCTTTTGATAAATAATATTTATGAAGTTTTCAATAGGCAATTGTTGGATGCTAGAGATAGTCCTATATTATTAGCCTTTGAGTATGTTAGGGAGTACCTCATGAAGAGGACAGTGATTATTCAAAAGGTAATTGAAAAAAGTGAGGGACCTTGATGTGTTGTAAAAGCTTTAAATTTATAATACTAGTTTACCGATTTTTTAAACCAACACAGGGGTAAAGTATAACCTACGTATGTAGTATAATATTTAAGGTAAGACCAGGTCGATCCACAAGGATTTGGTTATGTTCGTATAATCACAAGAATTTAAGACAAATTATAATAACTTTAACAAATAGGAAACGAAGAGTAAATTCAATGATAATGAAATATGACTACTCGGATAGCTTCATATAATTCAGTAGCAACGGTGATGATTACGATCTTCAATTCTATTCTTAATTTACGAAAAACCTTTTTTCGTCCAAAGAGCGTTTTCATAAATTAAGCGTTTTAACTCAAGACTTATATTTGATTGACTTAATCAAATGTGTCACTCAATTAACCAAGTCACTATCATATAAAATCTATTTTTGTTTACCAATTAACATGAGCGGATTCCTCCAACCAAATGATAAAGACCGTAGACAAATCTTAAAACCACATAGTACACAATGAGTCTTTTAACCTATACCATTATGCATATATAATCAAAAGTGAGAAACAAAGTTTACAAGATCAAATACAATAGGATTTCAATATAAACATGAGATTGACAAGATCATAGTAATACCATGTGGTATATCCTATATCATAACACGGGGTCGATTCTTGGATTTGGCTAGTTTCTTAGAGAGAGAAACACTAGAGAGAGTTTTCTAGTGAGAGAAAAAGTGTTTCTTTATGAAAGTAAAATAATGACTAGCTTGCCTCTTCCAAAGTTGGAAGAGGCTATATATAGTACTTACAATATACCGGGTATTCGTACCCGACTTAAAACTGAAAAACGTACTATTAACTATTAAACTACGAGCTATAATAAACAGTAAAATACACGGGGTGACCGAGTCTTTTTCTAATATCTAACATACCAAATACTTCTTTATTATGTTAACACATCCGAGTAGTCATAAGAGGTTTAGCCTCTCATGGCTATCGAGTTCATAATAACAGAAATAAGTAGAGTAATAAGAGACATACAAGATTTGGCTAGATAACGGATGGGTAACCCGATTACAAATAACCAAAACTATATATAACCCTTTTTATTCGATATAACTATAACTATAACCCGTCTTCTTGATATTTCTTCTGGAATTCGTAAGATGAGATTGATATTTGATAGTAGAGTGTGTGTTTAAATGGCTGAGAATGCCACACTATTTATAGGTTGTTCGAGACCAGAAGTGCGACGCACAAATAATATTGTGCGGCGTACTTCGTTGTTTGCCGGCTAAGTTTCATAAATGCTGGAGATAAGTGCGGCACACATCTAGGGAAAATCGGTGCACTTCAGCTTTGACTTATTCATTAACTTCAAGGATAAGTACGACCCACATAAAAGATTATGCGGCGTACTTCTTCAGTTTCTTGGAGTTTATTATTTATTTTCTTCTAACTTTACTTCCATAAGGTATAAACACTTATATCTTGGACATTTTATGCTTGGACTATCTTCAAGTGAACCTGCACACATTTCATGCTATTAAGTATCGAAAGTTCACAAGAAATGATAATAATATATATAATAACGCCACCGAAAATATGTATAATTAAGGTGTTATCAGACCTTTAACTCCAACTGTCACTAGTATATTTAGACCAATAAAAAATGCTTTAGTGGAGTTTACAGTTGATTGGAATGGGGCAGATTTGTGTCAAGTCAAGGTTCCATATGGTGAACAATGTGTGGTTAATTTGAATCAGAGGGTATGTAGTTGTAGGAAATGGGAAGTCTCTGGTATTTCCTACAAGCATGTTGTGGCTTGTAATCATGACATGATAGACAATGGCATGGATGTTGGGTTGCCAGAAGACTGGGTTCATCAGTCATACACACTTCAAACTTGGAGGGATGTGTATTCTTTTAAAGTTAATCCAGTGAATGGTAGGCAATATTGAAAAAACTTTTATTGCCCAACTACACTTCTTTCACCTAAGCAGCATCCTCAGATAGGTAGTCCACCTAAGAAAAAGAAGAAGAGTGTTAGGGATATTGATATGGTGAAAGATGGTAAATTGACAAGAAAAGGAAAAACTGTTACTTTTCTTCTTTGTAAGGGTACAGGTCACAATAGAAGAACTTGTAAAAGTAATACAGGAATTCAAGGAGAAACAAGTCAAGCTAGTAGTAACAAAAGGGCAAGGACAAATCAAGAAACCGGTGGAAATGGTGGAAGTCAAAGTGCATGTCAAAAGAAAATAAGAAATATAATGGTAAAAGTCCATCTAGTATTTAAAGTGTGTATGGAAAAAACAGGCAACTAAATCAAGAACTCAAGCTGGAACTAAAGTTGGTAAGTGGCAGTAGGAACTCAAGCTGGTACTCAAGTTACAAGTCAATCTGCTAGTCAAGTTGGTGGAAATGTTGTTGGAAGTCAAGAAGCTGCTACTATGTCTCCAATGAAGAGAACAAAGAAAAGTGCCTCAAGACTTACACCAACAAAGTAGTATATAGCTACTTGATGATTGTTTTATGCTTTTCATGACTGTTGCTTCATTTCAGACAATGTTAATGTTTTGTTTTAAGATTGTCTGTCTAGTTAATTAGTTTATGTGTTGGTTTTCTTAAACTTGAATATCCTCTTGTAACATTTTGTAAGACAATGTATGGCAATGGCCATTTTATTCACTTGTTTTGGAGGTAGCAGTTTGCTAATACTTTATATCATTTTGACTCATTGGATTGTACTTCTATTAGACAACTATAGCATTCATATGTTACACATAATTCATTTTCACAAACTTTGTTACCATAAAACATATCCTTACATTAAACTAAGCATAACTAAAAAAATTATTGATCATTGCATAATAAGATCAACTAGTAGTTCAATTTATCTTGTAGACATCACTAGCAAGATTACATGTAGAACATAACAACAAACAATAACCAACTACAAATCAACTAAATCTTGAGTCGACGCTTTGCAATGGCCATTGTGTTTAAAGATTCTTCAAGCTCATTTCGTGACCTTAACAATCCAGGGAGGATGTTCCTTGAACGAGCATACATAGGAGGATCAAAGCATAAGAAGAAACCATAATTTGATAACCTCAAAGCAAATCAAGGAAATATGAACATATACAAAGAAGAGACCCGATAAAACAACCAACGGCCCTTCAAACCATAAAACATTACTTACGATTTGAGATAAACATTACTTACGATTTGAGCACAACCCCAAAACCTACGGCTAAGGTTTATCTAAGTCTAAGAAGTACGAATAACTGCTGGATTACCACCAAAACAATTCACCATTTCCATGAATTTGTGTGTTTGAAGTGTTTATGAAATTAGGGTAAAATTAGGGTTCGTGTGTATTTTTGAATTTAGGAAAAAACAAAGACTAAAACTTATTAAATATAGAGTTGAGTAAAGTGAAATGGGTCCACATAGAAAAAGGACAAACCTGCCCTTTGAATATTCTCAACTAATAGACATATTCTAACAAGCGTTAGAGTCAGGGACCAAAATGATCCAAAAGTTTCGCCACAGGGAGGCCAATTGCACTTATGGAAGACCAGGGAGGATACATGCAGTTTTGACAAACCACAAGGACGATTTATGCAATTCCCTATAAATATATTTAAAAAATAAATGGGAAAATTTATTAAAAAATTTGTGTGTGTTATTTACCACATTCATGAGATTTCATCCCTATTTTTAAGAGACATCTACCATATTCCACATATGAGATTTGCCTCTCTCTCATATCTATCTCATCTCAAATTTAAGAGCTATCACATCTCTCTCTCATGTCGCGTACACATAACTTTCTTTGCTTCGAGAAGAAAGGTCTTTGGTGGGAATTGTATCGTTGTCTCACAAAACACACACAATCATTTTGTGATGGGTGTTTGACGATTGTTATTATAAGCGGCTTAGCTTAGTGATAATTGTCTGCGGTTTACGTTGCTGATGTTATTCTCAGCCTTTTTTTAAAGAAGGTATTTTTTTATAAAAATTGTGTTGTTGGGTATTTGGTAAGGGCTAATCATCGTAATAATCATCATACTTATCCTTATATACTTTTTTAAACATAAAAAATACTTATGTGAACATTAAAGTGGTTTTTTTGTCCTTTTGTGGGTATCGGTTATCATTTTACCCTCCAAATTACATAAATGGTCCCTGTCATGTAGCGAAAATTTGCATCCATTGTCCTTTACCAAAATTACATAAATGGTCCCTTTGGTCCCTGTTAGTTGAGACTTTGTTTTTGCTCAATGTTTAAATATGCACATACTTTCCTAATGTTTAAAACCTAGGTCAAGAACAACAACAACAATTACCCACGAATTACATAAACAATAACAAAAAACCCAAATCATATATTTACACAAACACATAAAAAAATGCAACCCAAACCAGTCATCTCAAACAAGAAAACCCACATAAAAAACAATCCATAACTCATCGGGCAAATCGAAGCAAATCCATAACTCAGATCGAAGCAAATCCATAACTCATCGGTCCACCACCATTAATCTACACCATCACAGAATCACCACCAGAATTAACCACAGAACTCGCACCACCACTAAAGGATTTGCAGTGGTTTCCACCACCGTTTTTGAAGTGATATGGGTATATTGATGGCGGACTGATGTCGTGGGTGTTGGTGTGGGAGGTTTGTTGGCAGACTGATGTTGGCAAGGGTGAGGGTTTAGTGGTGGTGATTTGAGTTAACGATGGTGGTGGCCTATTATGGGTTTTGGCAAAAGTGAGATAGGTATATCGAATGAACACCAAGTGCTCAATGAAATGCCTAAACCAATGGAATCATTCTGTTATTCCTATCGAAATAGATTCTCATCTACCACCATCTTCATCACATTCTTTTAGGTTTTGTGTCGAGGGATTTGGGTTGTTGTTTATTGTTGTTTGTGATGGAGGGGTTAGTGTGTTGTGGATTTTTTGAGTTGTTGTTCTTGTTGTTATGAGGCTGAGATTATAGAGGTGATGGTTAGTTGTTTGTTGAACCTGGGTTGTGATATCACCGTACACCTTGTAACCCTATATATCAACCATCATCATATTAATTAGTGAAGTATTGATCCTGCTGTGGACAACTACTTGAGTAGTTATCATATTTAAGTGTGGATAGTCAGTTGTTGCATCATGACGTGTTCCTAGTGATGAAGGATAATTATGTTTGTTAAGGTTTGGACGTGGGGATTGTTTTAGGATGATAAGGTTTTGATGTTTTTTTTTGTTATTTGTGATTTGGGATTTGGGTTATGAAGTTCTTTTTATTTTTTATGTTTGTAATAAGATTTGTTTGTAATGGTGATGAAGATGGTGGATGAGGAATGTGATGAAGATCATGGTGGGGTGAAGGAGATGAGAGGGTAAAAAAGGAACGGTTGATGCAATATTTGTCAATGATAAGGACCATTTATGTAACATGGATCAATAGGGACCATTTATGTAATTTACTTTCAAGTGTAATATGGTCATAGATGCCTATAGAAAGACAAAAAAAACCACTTTGATGTACACATAAGGAAATTTTTGAAGTATAGAGTTACAAAAGTATATAAGGGCAAGTATGATGATTAGCCCTATTTGGTAATTGATACTTTTGCTAACTCTTTTACCTTATGTGCTTATTATAACTTGAAAATAGGAATTGATCTCATAAACTGAGAAATAAGCTTAAAAAATAGGCTTATGGTATATAAGCTTAAACTACAAAATAAGCCGACATAAAAGTAAGTTTCATTGTTGTCATAAGTTGTGTATAAGTTGTGCTCATAAGCCGTGTATAAGTTTTTGTCATAAGTGTATAAACTGGTTTTATAAGCTCATATAAATGAAGGCGTTAGACCGACAAATGTATAAATTTGAGATTATTCGCATCTTGGCGGGGCAAGTTGCTAAATTTGCAGCCATGGCGGATTAATCCTCTTTTTTCGGATGTTTATAAATCTCAGCCATTAATGTAGTCACATTGTAGTTTTCTGATGCTTATGGCGTCATTTGTTGATGCTTATAGTGCGCTTTGCTCATGATTACATGTGGCTTACCTTGATGATAATTGTTTGTAGTTGATAACATCACATACTTTAGACTTTTTAGTGTCAATATCCCTTGTTTATTGCCTTATTTTGCACTACATTATGTGAATCTGGAACTTAATCCGTTCATATTTACAGATTCAGGTTAATCAAGGCATTAGAACTAAAAGACGCGAAAAATGAATGCTTTTAATGATGAAATACTCATTGAGTAATTTACTTATGATTTGGAGTTATTATGGGAGGCTAATACCTCGTTTAAATATAAAGTTAGTCATACTTTCGTACACAAACCAATGTTTTAAAACTCGGTTTTTTAGTTGATCCGATTTAGTGACCAGTTCACCAGGTCACCGGTTCAACCGGTTGAAACGTTGGGTCAAACCGGTTCTATACATATGTATATTTCTTTCATATATTTAATATGTAGTGTTGTATGATCTCAAATATGATCTTACGTTCAATTGAACCGATGAAAAATATCGAGTCTTTACTCATTAACTTTTGTTTTTTAGTTATGTATTTATAAAATTATAGTAAAGATTTGCAAAAATAGATTAACTCATTATTACAAGTTGTAATAGACTATAATAAAAAAAATATTAGTTGGTGTTTTAAGTTAGTTTTGACTTTATTTTAACTAAAATTAGTCATCATCACTTAAATTTATCAATTAAACTTAGAAATGTATATGGGAAAAAAAGTTTTTGTTATATATATTTTTTTTAAAAGTCACAATCCGATCGGGTTTATCAAACCGGGTCAACGAAAAACCGGCGGTTCGACCCGGTCTCCGAGCCGATTCACAGATCAACCGATTCAACCGTCCGGATCAACCCGGGTTTTAAAACATTGCACAAAACCCAAAACTTTAGAATGAAAACATACAAGGGAGCTTTATGACACAGTCAAAACATGAAGGCAACACTCTACCAACTCGACAAAACTTATAACAAACTTTCATATCAAAACCATGATTAGAAAACCAAGAAACAAAATACTCCGTATTAAACTCAAATCATTAATCTTTATCATAATTATAATCAACCAAAAAACCCACAAGTAAAGGAAACGTCTAAATAGTCACACGACACAAACACAACTTTTAACCCTTTTTACCAAAAGTAAAAAAAAAAACACACACTTAAAAACACATACAAAACACACACTTGTTCTTCATTAAACTTTGATTGTGTGTTTGAAACAAGAACATAAAATAAGATACAAAAAGTTTCAATCTTTTTTTTTTCAGTGCCTTGTGGGTTACTCTTCTATGAAGGTTCTTATTTATCTTTACTACTATCTATTTGCCACTTATTATTTTAATATATTCAATGATCACTTAATTTTCATTATTTTATTAGGCTTAATTAGAGTACTAATTTCTTATCTTATTTGATCCCCCTCTTGCTTCACGTTATTGGTTTTGGTTTTACTTGCATTTAAGAAAGCTTTCTATTTACCATTTTGTTATAATTTTTTTTTTGGGTATTTGTTAATTTCATTAAATTTGGTCTTAAATTGCAGTTTAATAAAGTTTTGGTTTTTATTGAATATTTTGTAATTTCTTTTGTGGAATTTGTTGTTTTTACTTAATTAGTCTTAATTTGCAATTTGGAGTATTGGGTACTAATTTTTCCAAGAATCTTGGTGGTTGGTTATTATTTGAAAATAAGATAAAAATTAAAGATTTAATTTGTAGTGGATTTTGTTAAGATTTGAAGTTATTTATTTGCAGATATTATTTGATGATGAAAAGATAGTTGGGTGTTGTTATTTCAGTTGGTTGAGGGTATAATGGTCTTTTAGCACTTTGTGAGATTGGAAATTTGTTTTGGGTTTTTGTATCATTGTTTGGTTGAGGAAGATGAGTTCGAGTGGTGTTTCGGAAGGTTATATACAAAAGGGGAAGCTTTTGGTTCATATTGCGGAAAACGGGCATTCGTATGAGCTTAATTGTGATGAGTATACGCTCGTTGAAGCGGTGCAAAGGTATCTTGAATCACTTTCTGGTATTCAGTTAAATGATCAGCTTTTGTTATATTTAGATATGAAACTAGAATCACAACAGCCGCTTTCTGTGTACAAACTACCCTTGGATGATCGGGAGGTGTTTTTGTATAATAGAGCGAAAATGAGAAGTAATTCGACCCCACCTCAACCGGAGGAAGTTGAATTGCCTGAAACTATTCATCCTGACCCTCCAAGACCGTCTTCATCACATGATCCTCATCCGTTGGACGAAGCTTCTGATCCTGCTTTAAAGATGTTGCCATTATATGAAAGGCAGTTTAGGTACCATTATCAGTTGGGTGACGCGATTTACCGTCGCACCCTTTGGAAGTACGAGACTTGTGAGCGGCTTTCAAGAGAACAAAGGGTGCAAGAGAAGGCGTTGGAGATTGCTAGGGGTAACTTGGACCATATCTATAAAATGATCGTCCATAATTTCTCGGATTTTGCTAAGCGTTACTCACATCAACAGAGATCACATTCGAATCTTTTAGTGAATTTTTGGAGGGATTTGGAGAAATTAAGGTCTATTAAACTTATACCCGCCTTACAGACTGGTAATCGAAAGTATTTATCAGATTTTGTAAAGGAAGAAAACTTGAGGAAAATGTTGGATGATTGCAGCAATTCACATAGGCAGTTCGAAATTAAAGTTGAGGATTTTAAGCAAGAATTTCGGGAGTTAAAGGGTAGTACAGAAATTTTGTTTACTAGTGAAGCTTCGATCGTCAGTAGCGATCTAGAGAGAACTATCAAGGAGCACAGACAATATATAAATGAGCAAAAAAGTATAATGCAAGCTTTGAGGTCGGTAATCTTTATCTTCCCTGTTCATTGTGATGCGAGAAATAAATATTTATTGATGTTCTGTTTGTGTGATCATTTTCTATACGAGTACATGTTGATGCCAGTCATTGATATGGTGCAATGAGCAGGGGTGTACACTTGGTTATGCGCTAAGTGGAAATTACTTGCTAGTTTAAGTTATTTCTTTTTTCGTTTCCGTGTTTGACACATGCGTATTTGTAGAAATTTTTATTCCTCTATCGCAAGAGGATGAGAAGTGATTGAAAGTTGAATCGGTAAGTTTCCCACTGGGAAAATAGAAAGAGAAATGAATATATTTAAGAAACACGATGGCTCCTTTGAAACCGACTTTGTTTCTAATGTCAGTCAACTGTATGAAAGGAAGTCAATTAACAATGTCCCTGACAATATGACATGTCTGCGTGTTAGGATTTTTATACAAAGCTTGGTGTTTGATATTATATGGTCTCTATTCCTTATCTCTGCTAACTTCATTGTTTCCATGTAGAAGACACCATATTTCTATTGTTCGATGGACACAGTGTTAGTGCTTAACTAAATTATTTTCCGTACTAATTAAATGACTGCATAGAGGTGTTTAGTGTGTGCCTTTTAGTGCCTTATGACACTAGTTGAAAGAGATAATAATGTTTTCTATATTAAGATAATAAAATGGGTCATTTTGGAGGGGCCAGATACTGGAAGAAGAACCAAAAGATGAATGTGTAGCTGTATGTATGGTTTAGTGTTCACAACCGCATAATCAGTGTCTTTCTTTTCAAGAAAATGATGTTGGTTCCATGATAAGGGTTATCATGTCAGTTTGCAGCACAAATAGAATAAGTATCCACAAACAAATAGAATAAATATATCCCGTCTTTAAAACGTAGTCCATGTTTTTCATGATTCGGCCCCCAAAGAGTTCAGTTTCGACTAGAAAAGTTACATCTCGTACATTTCAAATCTATTTTTGTATATATAAAATTGGTTTTTTACTCAACAATGTTTCTAATATATACTAAGTGGAACTAAACGCACACATCAACTTCTTTTACAGAAAACCTTGATTCTTATTGACTCTAAGGTTATGTGAGTAACTTGTTTGGCATCTAAATATTAAGCTCTGAATCTTTTCCTAAAGATAGTATTTCTCTGGAGATTGTACTGTTAATAACATGTCCTTATTTGGAATGAGCACGGTACAATTTCTTGTTTTTACTTCATTTCCGTGTTCATAAATTGAGAAACATAAGAGTCATAGGCTGTTTGACTGTTTCTGTGTCGATGATTATTGGATTAGTTAAATGTTATAATATACGCAATTTACACAAGTTATTTTATGATGTTTTCATATAAAATTTTCTGGATCGTTAATCTTATTTGTCTTCGATAATACAGCAAAGATGTCGGCATGGTAAAGAAAGTCGTGGACGATTGTTTGACTAGTCAACAATCCAATTCTCTTCGTCCTCATGATGCTGTGTCAGCATTAGGCCCCATGTACGAGGGTCACGACATAAACTATGTTCCTAAAATGCAAGCATGTGAGCGTGCAATTTCTACCCTTTTTAAATTTTGCATCGAGAAAAAGTCAGAAATGAACAGTTTCGTTCACATGTACATGCAAAAAATTGCTTTTATTCAGTACACCATACGAGATGTCAGATACAAGTTTTCGGTATTTAATGAGGCAATAAATTGCCAAAATGAACAGTTCGAGCAATTGAAAGTTGTTCGTGGAATTGGGCCAGCGTACAGAGCATGTCTTGCTGAGATAGTGAGAAGAAAGGCATCAATGAAGCTTTATATGGGAATGGCTGGACAATTAGCAGAACAACTTGCATCTAAGCGAGAATCCGAAGTTAGAAGACGTGAGGAGTTCATCAAAGTACACAGCTTATATATACCGAGAGATGTTTTAGGATTGATGGGTTTGTATGATACTCCAAGCACATGTGATGTTAATGTCGCTCCGTTTGATAGTAATTTACTGGATCTTGATATATCTGATTTGGACCGTTATGCCCCTGAGCAACTGTCCGGAATTTCCTCTAAAGTCGAAAAAGATGACAACTATGAGGATCTCATTGAATTGGAGGAAATTGGCGGGACAAGTAAGATGGAAGTTGAAAATGCTAAGTTAAAAGCGGAACTTGCTTCGGCTATTGCTCTTCTTTGTTTTTTCCCTATGGAGATTGGATTTGAATCTTTAGATGATGAGGGCAAAATGGACAATTTACTGAAAGATGGCGCTGCAAAGACGGCCGAGGCTTTGCGTTTGAAAGATGAATATGGGAAACAATTGGAAACTTTGTTAAAGGAGAAACAAGCTCAATGCGGGTTGTATGAGAAACGGATAAAGGAGCTGGAACAAAGGCTATCTGATCAGTATTCAATGGGGAAAATTGCTGATAGCAAATCAGACATATCTGAGGGGCATAATGGTCAATCTTCAGAGCATATGGATGAGGGATCGTATGGTTATAGTTCGTTACTTGCTAGATCAGGTGTTGAAAAACATGGCAAGAGTTTGAATGATAATATGAGTGATTCTTCCGGAATGGTTAACCCAAACACATACTTGGATTCATCAATGTGTGATCCAAACAGGGATGAAATTCATGTGAATGAAAATGACGAGAAAGAGGAAACGGTGGCAGATGTTGGTATGGTTACAAGTTCCACAGCTGATAACATGTCACAACTTCCAAAAACTTGTGATGGAAAGGATAGTGGTGATCTTGCGGTGGAATTGCAGAACGTTCTTGAAAAGAAGTCAAATCAGCTGACGGAAGTGGAAGCGAGACTAGAATCTGCATTGGAGGAGGTTGCAAAGCTTACTCGGGAGTTGGAAGTTAATCGTAATCTTCTAGACGAGTCTCAGGTAATGTTGGTCTCATAGTCCAATTAAATTTGGGGCAATTGCATATATACCCACTAAAACTTACATATTTACACATATACCCAAAGCATGCTTAACTTTCATTGTACACCGTGCATTAAAAACTTGTGTTTTGGGGAAATATGCAAATATTCAAGTTTTAGTGGGTATATATGCAATTTTCCCATTAAATTTGGTCTTATAATGATACAGTTAAGCTCAATGCGGGTTGTTTGAGGGCTTTGCCAATCACAGATTGATGGAGACCCTAATCTATTAGTAAATCGAGCATAATTATGAGCATGTTATCATTAACTCTTGTGTTATTTAGATTTCAGTTACTTGCTTCTCAAGTTCTCTTTGACTCAACCAATTTGAATATAATTACATCTGTCTGGAAATATTAATTTGGTAGGTTTTTGCTGTCTATTTAGTAAGCATCTTAACAAAAGCATGTTTTATATCCATATGAAAGATATCGAGTAAATTTTTGTTTAATGCCTGCAAAGTTTTCTATACAAATATCGTGGTATATACACCAACATTGTTATCATATTTTTTTACTCATGATGGTTTGGTGCTTATTTCTTCCATGTTTTTGCAGTTGAATTGCGCTCACTTAGAGAATTGTCTTCATGAAGCACGAGAAGAGGCGCAAACTCATCTTTGTGCAGCTGATCGAAGAGCATCTGATTATAACACATTGCGTGGGTCCACTTTAAGAGTACGCAGTCTTTTCGAACGCCTTAAAGCCTCTGTTTCTTCAGTTGGTGTAGCTGGTTTTGCTGACTCATTGAATTCTTTAGCTCAATCTCTCACCAAGTAAGTCGTCAATTTTTTACATTAATTTCTCAACTGTTAACTATATTTTAAGTGTCTACCACTAAAAAATAATATGTTATGAATTGAATACATCGTGTATTTTTATTTTGTAGTTCTGCAAATGACAATGGAGATGATGGTACTGCTGAGATTCGTGAATGTGTTCGGGTGCTTGCTAAAAAAGTTGGCATTTTGGCAAGGCATCGGGCTGAACTGATGGAGAGGTACGCCAAGGCTGAGGCTTCCCATGAACAGCTTACTAAGGAGTTGGACGAAAAGAAAGAGTTGGTCAACAATTTGTATATGAAGCATCAATCTGAAAAACAGGTTTTCTTTTCTTTTTAACAAAAACAATCGCCATTTGTAGTCGAAAACTATAACTGTTTAGTTATACGCATTCCACTTCTGATTATCTAATTATTGACAACTTTAAACAACAAAACGTGTCCAAATACTACTTCTTAAGCTCCTTTTTATTACAACTAATTAATGTATTCCAATCAATTAAATCCAGGCAAACAAGGAGAAAATTTCTTACGGTCGTTTGGAACTTCATGAAATTGCTGCATTTATACTTGACAAAGCTGGATATTACTCAGCGATCAACCGAAATGGTAGTCATTATTACCTCTCTCCAGAATCGGCTGCATTGTATGCTGACAACACTCCACATCGTCCTGCCTACATTGTAGGCCAGATTGTGCATATTGAGCGACAAACCGTGAAACCATCACCACCCTCTCCAGTTCATCACACTGACTCGAGTCAGTCAGCCTTAAGTTTGGATCACACTGATGCAAACCCATATGGTTTAGCAGTTGGGTGCGAGTTTTTTGTGGTCACAGTAGCCATGTTGCCAGATACCACCATTCATCTGCCACCTGCCGCTGCTTCCTGATCTATAAATATTTGGTAAGATATGATGGAAGAACCAAAAAGACGCGGGGTGAACTGTACATATATACTAAACATGTTAATCGAATTTGTTCTGTTTGATACTTTGATCTTTTCACCCCTTTGCTGGTTTCCACTTATTTGTATATAATCTTACGTATTAAAAACTTTGTATATATTCTTCTCTTGATATCTTGTGTTTCGAGAGGTGATGTCGTTTAGTGATTAAAAGGCCAAAACGCGCTAGCTTATATACTCGGTTTTTGTATTTGCATAACTGGGCGATGGTACCCGCAGGCTATCATATTTTTTTAATATTTTTTTATAAGAATGTGTAGTGAATTTTAATATTTTTTATACGATCGTACGGACGTTTAAGGCGTATTAATATTGGACTCGTTTTGGTCGTAATTTAAAAGGGTTGTATTTTTCATTAAAAGTGCGCTATACGTTTGCCGCATATTGATAAAGAACACTTGTAAAAAAAATGTAATTAGTGAGAATCAGAGGGCCTTTGTTGTCTTCTTTTTTTACTAATTTTTTATCGATACAAAACAGCTACCTATTTTTTTAAATGTTGATAATTAAGTAAAAAAAATGTATAAGCTCAACAAATAGTCATGCTATATGAGCGGATATAGGCTGTGGGTCCAGAATGCACAAAAGAACAAAATTAAAACATGATCAGTAGAATGTGTGTGTTGGGAATTTTTATATATTTTTTCTTTTTAAAAACGTATATTAAACTTCAACATTTTTAATAAAAGCGTACTCACGTCTGAAACATATTAATATTGGGGTCATTTTATTCGCGGTTCAGAGGCATTTATGTCCGTATATTTTTTATATAAAAATTTTATTTAAAAAAATCGTGAATAATAAAAACTTGAAGGGCCTTTTTTTAATTTTTTTTAAAAAGAATTTTATGTAAGAAAGTTGTACACAGTTAAAAGTTAATGGATCGTTTTGTAATTTTTTTTCACGTTGGGCTAGTAATTGGGCCGGTAAATTTTGGGCTAGATTGGGCCGGTACTGTAGCACTGTAGAAGCTACAGTAAACTTGATGCTCCATTATATAGGTTAATAGCTGAAAAGTGAGCTTTATTTTCTCTTAACTCAGAAAATCATATTTTTATTTCTTTACGCTATAGTTAAAAAAATATTGTGCATCCGGTCACTTTTAGCCCTGATTCGTCTAGGGGTGTAAATGAGACGAGACAACTCGCGAGCTACTCGAGATCGACTCGTAAACTACTCAAAATCGACTCGACGTAAACGAGTCGAGCTCGAGTTCGAGCTCCAAAATACTCGGTTCGTGAAGCTCGCGAGCCTTATCGAGCTTCAATTAAATAACACTTTTAACCTTTTATATACATGAATCGAGTCGAGTCGAGCTTGATATGTCGAGTATTTATCGAGTTCGAGCATGATATTACCATTATGGGAAAATGAATAGTAATGAGAATACTAAGGAATATAATGACTATTACCATTATGATTGACGATGCTTGATTCAAAAGCCTAATAATTTAAAAAAGTTAACATGCTTTAAATCTTTTTAACTCCTTTGACCAATTTAATAATAAATCGTGAGTACTAAATTGAAAAAAGGGAAACAAAAAAATTATGGCATGTTGCGTTGAAAAACTACATCTTTTTAAAATGGGATTCAACATTTCAGGAGATAAATTGGATACATACAGTTTTATTAAAGACAATAGCAATTGTGGTCATAAGTTGTGTAAATAAGAAAAGAGAATGATCTAGGGCCGTTTGGTTTGTTGTTAGGAATCACAATGGGTATCGAATTTGATATGTGGTAGAATGATAATGGATATGAAAAAAGTGTATGATTACGATTGTTTATGTTTTGATAACAAAATATGGTATGAAAAAAGTCTATAGATATTTAAATTCTGTAGTGAAAAAGAGATGGACCCACGGAATGGATTTCATAGACACCAAATTGATGGGTAATGAGTCTATGGCTATGACATACTCATTTCATTCCTGAGCCCACTAAACAAACATCTTTAATCACTATAAAACCCATAACCCCATTCACATATACCCATATCAAACGCACCCTTAAAAGAAATACGTACATAGAATTAAAGATATGAATTAATTGATTATAGGGAGATGATTTGCACACTCCAAAAAGTGATTGGCACACTCAAAATGTGTGTTGTCTTGGCATTTATACCCTTACATCATTTAGTGAGTGTACAAATATTAAGGGTATAATAGTCATGACACACACATTTTGAGTGTGTCAATCATTTTTTGGAGTGTGCAAATCATCTCCCCTTAAATGGATGTGAGAAGTTATAATATGAGAAAGTGGGAGAGAAAATTAAGGAAGATAGAAAAAAATTAAAAAATCAAACATTATAAGGTCATTACCCTCGAAAAGGAATGATGAATTGCTTAGTATAACAAATCAATCATCATTAATCATTAACTTTGCTATTACTTACCAATTAATACTCCTAACCAAGTACACCTTTATTTTTATTTTTATTTTTTGTCATTGTAAAGTGATACTAGTACGAGTATATTTTATTGTTACTAAACTAATGTGTACTGATTTTTAACGTGAACTTCATAAGACTGGTTGTTAACTTGTTTAATCATGTTAGTGTTCATGAGTATCAAACAAACAAACATACATATTGATGTCTGCACCAAAATATATATATATATTTACATACGTAAGTTTATATCATATGTGTTAGCTCGATATGTATTTGTATTGGGCCTAGCCCACATCTAGAATCATCTATCACTTGTATATATTATGTCGTATGTTGAATGAATAGATTATTCACTTTCCCAAACCTTCGTGGTATCACGCCTAACCATTTAAAACCCTGATACACAATAAAATATACTAATAATATTTCTAAAAGAGCAATTAAGAACTTTCCTAAAGTCCCCCTTAAGAAAAGCTCACTCTAAAAGATATATATAATATATAATACGTATATTTAACCGGGAAGAATGATCACCCGGGTCGTTTCCCCAACGACTTGTGAAATTGAAACATTGCTTTAGTTTGGATTATGATTTAAATGAGAGAAAAGATATTTTGAGTATCTATTACTACTAAATAAAAGCAATAATCAATTAAAAGCAATTAAACACTTAAACTAATTAACGGGAACAAATAAAACGCGATAATTTAAGCAAATACACTAAATTAACTCCTAAAAATACAAACTAAATTTCTAAACCTAAATTAGGACAAAAGAAAATTTTAAGAAAAAGAAAAACATTTTTTTGACTATTTTTGAGTTTATTATGAATTAAAAACTA
>BQNB010080033.1:0-30056 GCA_026074375.1 Tanacetum coccineum | reverse complement strand
GCATGTTTATCTCAGGTAATTGAGCAACTTATGGCATGGAGTAGCATGGACTTGAAGATGGCTAAAACTTGTTATCATTAACATTTTATGTTTCTAGACGTTGGGACCTACCTTTGTAAAACTCTGATTTTAAATGAATGATAACGCATCTTTTAAAAACGTCTCTTTTGAGTCGTTTTCTATGATTATGACTGTTGTACTATGAAGTAATACCCCAGATTAGCTTCTGCTGCTATATTGTAAAAATTAGGGTGTTACAATGCCCTTTCTCTCCACAGGCATGACAACTAACTATCACTGGTAGCAGATTACTTCCAGTGGCTGGCCCTTTGTTTCTGTAGTTCTTGGTCAGATGGCCCACTTTGTTGCAAGTATTACACTTGACAGTGCAAGGTCCTATGTGATGCAGAGTGCATTTCTTACACAAGGGACGGTTTCCAGTATACCCATTGTTTCCAGTTAGAGTGACAGCATAAGACCTAAAGGTTTCCTGTCTTCTGTTTTGTTGTGGTTGGTGATTATTGTAACTATTGTTGGTGTTGATGTTACGGTAGTTCTTGTTGTTGAAAGTTCTTCTGTCGTCAAACTTTCGTTTATGATCACTTGATACTTGCACCAGAGTGTGCTTTGTTACCCGATCCATTAGTCTCTGGGCTATGTTAATGGCTTTCTCTAGAGTTTGAGGTTTAGAGGCGGTAACATTCCCTTCAATACTTTGAGGCAATCCCCCGATGAAAACTTCCATCATTTTCTCAGAATCTGGCACCATAGTTGACAATTCCTAAAATCTTCTCACATATGTCTTGAGATCATTCCCCTTCACAGTCAGATGGTAAAATTCGTCTTCCATCTTCTGGACCTCAGTTCCGGGGACAGTACTTCTTTATCAAAAGCTTTTTGAATTCAACCCATGTAATCTTGTAAGCTTCTTCTATTCCCCGATAGGTGGGCACAATTTCTAGCATCCATCTCAGGATAGCAGCTTCTTCAGTTATAGTACCAGTAGAAACTTTACCTTGCAGTCTTCGTTATAGTTGCGTAGGGAAAACACTGATTCAGTTCGCTCAAACCAGTGGATAAGTCCAACAGCTCCTTCTGAACCTTTGAAGTTGATAGGTTGGTAGCTCATGAACTCTTTGTAGCTACATTTTCTTGCTATAGGAGTTTCTCTTTCTCCGGTGTTCCTATTGGTATTGTCTGCATTTGCCATTATTGCAGCTTATGCTTCTAGAGCTGTGGTAACACTGACAGCAACTAGTTTCTTGATGGCAGCCTGAGTCATGGCTGGTGCTTCAGATGTTGACGTCCTTTTGGGAGGCATTCTATCAACATAAGACAACACGTAATAAGAATGATATCATAATTCTTTCCTTAAAATGCTTAAGGTGCAATGCTTATTTTTGAACTTTAAGCATTTTTAACAATAGTGATATTGAAATCATAAATACTTATTTGATATGAATTCTAACAAGCATCTAACTTATTAGTTTATTTTCTGGGGGTCACGGTAAGATTCATAATGGTGAAGACGGAGATGCAATATAGGACACATGATAAATATAAAACGGGATCACCATTGTATTATATCATGAACAACTTTCCTTTGTACAGTACATAGTCAAAATTTTACAAGTGTTGTTATTTATACCACACATCCCGTAGTTAGGTTCTAACAAAAGCTATAACTAGTATCTAATCTAGTAGTCCGATGGTCCTTCCTGGCTGTTCTTGTGTTCATAGATTGCATTCAGAAGACATTCCTTATCTGCTTGGTGACGAACCTGGATATCTTCGATGATTTGTTCTAGATTAGGCAATCTGAACGCGAGCAGAGGAAATCTGCTGTTATATAACATTCTCCTTCTTTGAAGTTTAGCAATTTGAGTATGAGACTCTCGGAGTTCAGCTTCTAGATTGTCAAAATCTTGTTGTATGATCACCCAGCCATTTCCGAGACTTCTATTTTGTCTTATATGTGCTCAATGCGGTTGAGAGAGAGTTCATCTAGATGATTCAAAATTTCCTCAATTTGCTCCTCGTGACGTTCTAGACTTATCCTATGAGAGCTTTCTCCTATCTCTAAGCTTGAGGCATTAGGGCCAGACGTAGTGGAGGAATGTTTGGTCACGCATAGTTTTCTTATGTGGCAATTTATTCCGAGAAAGAAAGATTTCTTGATGAATTAAACATTGGTGAGATTGCATTGAAGATGAAGCATTATAGTTGGCGGTGGAATAGGTGATTTTTAGCTTATATTTGCTTGCATGACCTTATTTAGGGGTCATAATGATAAAAGTAAAATAGTAGGTGAGGCTATTGGAACTAACCAAACAGTGATTTGAAGAGCTTGTATTATGTTTTTCCTGGTGTTGCGTAGGAATGGAAATAGTCCGGGGAAGCTCGGGATTTTGTAAGTTGGTTAGGGGGAAGGTTTAAGATGCACTCTTTTTGGTATATATGTGGGGGGGGGGTGGTTGACTGATAGAGGGGTTGATTTAACTGTAGGGGGTTGGGTTATTTTTTTTTGTTTTTTTTTTTTACAATATTTAGTTATCTGATGAATTATAACTCAAACCATTAGAGAAAAAATAACATAGTTATTTTATATAATAGTATAATAATTATGTATGTTACTTTAATATTCGAGGAGATGTAGTTTAACTTAAGGTAGGTTTTGAGTTTGTTGTTAGTGGGTTGGTGCAGCGCCGTAGTATAGTTTCAGGTGGTATAAAGCTTTTGTGATTTTGAGGTGCCTTGTAGAGAGTTGCGGTGGTTTGCTGTAGTCTATGTCTCTATGGTGCGGCTTAAGGTTTTTTTGTTAGGTATGTTTCTTTGTTTGTTGTCACATTTCGTCTGGGGATTTAGGTAGAAGGGGTTGTATGTGTTGTGCCCTAGTTGTGGTAGTTTTAGTCTTTGGTTTAGTTAGCTATGTAGTTATGTGGGCAATTACTGCGAGTTCGTAGTTTTTTAGGTTTTAGTTCGTTTAGTGTTAGTGTGAGTCTTCAAGCTGTACGGTAGCTGTTTTTTAGAAGGATTGAGGCTAGTTTATGTCGGGTGACTGTTGTGGGGTGCTTTCTCTGTGGTTGTTAGTATCTTTTAGTGTTGTGGTTTTTGAGTTTGTGTATTTTATTTAGTGGGTTATGTTTAGCTTCTAGCTTTTGTGTTAGATGGTTCGAGTCCGTGTTAGTTGTGAATGTCTAAGGTTCAGTTTAGAGTTGTTTATTATGTAGGAGTTGTGGTGAGGTTAGTTGGCTTTGTTGTTTTTTGGTTTGGGTTTGCTTAGTGAGTCTATGTAGTGCTGTTTATGTATAGTGTCTTCTGTGATCGTTAAAGAGTGTGTAGCTAGGGAGATTGAGATTTGGTGCTGGTTATGGAGTGGGAGTTTGGAGGATAGTTATTCCGTAGGTTTGTTGGCTTGGTGGGCTTTCTTTTTAGGGCAGTGTTTTGAGAGTAGAAGGAGTTTTTCAATTGTTCCCTTCTAGGTTAGGTTCATCTTTTGTTAATGAGTGGAGTGTGGTTTGCTTTTTGAGAGTTTGTTAGGTAGTGTTTGTGGAGTGTATTTTTTTTTTTGAGGATTTAGTAGAGTGTTTGTATGGGGAGGCTGTTAGAAGTAGTTGTTTTGTCTGGCGTAGTTTCTAGTGATGGTTTTTAGGTGGAGTAGTGTATTTTTGTATATTTGGGGGGTTTTTTTAAGTTGGGTTTGTTCTTTGTTCATAAGGTAGTGTGTGTTCCGGATAGTGTTTATAGTGATTCTTAGGGTGGGTTTTAGGGCTTAGATAGTTTAGTGGGTGCATTGTTAGTTAGAGTGTTTTGTTTGTTTTGTTCTTTAGTTTGATATAGGGGCTTGTAGGTTTGTAGGTATAGATAGTTTTTTTTGATATAAGTTTCGTGGCTAGGTGGTTTCAGTAGTAGGTAGTTAGAGTTTTTCAGTCAATGTTGGTTTTTTTAGGGAGTTAAGAGGCATTTTAAGGGTAGTTTGTAGTATCTGGGATAGGTTTAGTTGCTGGTTTGTGGGGTTAGATTTTAGCTATAGTAAGGAGAAGCCTTGTTTGGTGTTAGTTATAGTGATGTTTTCTAAGATGGGTGAGTATTTGTTTAGGATTTTGTGAGTTAGTGTTTTCTTCTTGGTTAGAAGAGCAGGTGTGAGAGCTAGGGTTGTGAGGAGTGTTGGTTTTTCTGAGAGTGAGCAGGTTAGATTTAGTAAGTGATATGTTTAGTTTGTAAGTTTGTTAGTAGGGGTTTCAGATTTGAGTTGGGTGGTCAGATGTTTGGCGGAGCTGTAGTACGAGGTTTTAGTTTTACGAAGGTGTTTTACTGTGCTGTGCAGAGAGTGTGGCTTTGTATTGTGTCGGGTTGGCAGCGTAGCTTGCTTGAGGTGGTAGTTAGTTGGTTGGTAGTTAGTGTCATTATTATTCTAATGTTAGCGGTGGGGTCTTGAGTGTTTTAGGTTAGGATGAGATGTGTTATAGTGGGGTTAGTTAGTGTTTTTTTGTTGTGAGTAGGTATTTGGGAGTAGAAGTTTTAGGGTGTTTTGATAGTTGTTGTTATGTTTTAAGTTCTGTTCTGGGTGTCTATGTTTCAGTGGATTGTTTTGGGTTATTAGTTGTTAGTGTTTGAGTTTATTTGTGACGGTTGGTAGACTGGCCAGTTTGTATGTTCTTTCTTAGTAGGCGAGGGGGTTTTTGTTAGTGTGAAGGTTTTACGTGTTAGTGAATTAGTTTTAGCGGGGTAGATTTAGGTGTTTGTTGTTGGTTGTTGGAGTTAGTGGTAGAAGGTAATTTGGGTGTTTGGTGGGCATGTAGAGTTGGGTCGATTGTTTTTTTGTGTGTTTGTGGCTCAAGTGGTTGGGGTTGATCTGTGTTTAGGTCTTGTTGGTGGCTCTTAGTTTTTCTTTTTAGTTTTAGAGTTGTGGCCTTTGATGGTGCTTATGTTGTAGCCTTGAGATTTAGTTTGTTAAGGTTAAAAGTAGTTGGTGGGTTTTGTTTCTAAGGTTGTTGGGTGTTGGTTTCTTAGTTGCTAATAAGGGTATCTAAGTTGTGAGTTAGTCTCATAGTAGTGGGTGTTTTATGTCTAGTAGTAGTGAGAGAGGAAAAGAGTTTTAGAAGTGGATTTTGGGATGTTTTAGTTGGGTTAGAGACTTTTGGGCTGGGTTGAGTTCGTCTGCGGGGTGTGGGCGCGGTTTAGTTAGTCAGTTAGTTAGTTAGTTAGTCTTGTGGTTTTGTTTTGGAGGCTTATTGTTTTTCTTTTGCTTTCCTTTGCTGGTGAGAATTGTTTTAGCAGTTTGTTTTTCTGTACGTGAGTCAGTTGTATTAGTCTTAGGTATGGTTGCTGTAGCTATCAGAGTGAGGATAAGTTTGTGTGAGTGTAGAGTGGAGGTGACATTTGTAATAGTTGGTTCTGTAGGTAGGTTTATTTGCTTATGTGTGTTGGGTTTGCAGTTGTATTAGGTGGAGGAGGTTTCAGGGTGATGGTAAATAGTTGTGTATGGGAGGTTTTGGTTAGCGTTGTTGTGTGCTTTTTAGTAGAGTTAACTTGTATATTTCCAAAGTAAGTAAGTGTTTGTTTTTTGATTGTGGTGGGAGATGATTTTTGTGAGGTCTTGTTTGTTTATTGGTTGTAGTGTGTAAGGCGCGTGGGGTCGTTGGTAAAGAGATCGTTATGAGGTGTTGTGAGTTCGAGTTCTTGTTTGGTTTTGTAAGCGTTCGTTGCTTTTGGGCGGCTATTTTATTAGTCTTAGTGAATTGCGTGTTGTGCGTAGGTCTTGGATTTTTTGGTTTACGGTAGAGTTTGTTCGCCATTTATTGTTGCAGTTTAGGGTCTGGTATTCTATAGTTTAAGTTTGTGATAGTAGAGTATCGGTATTAGGTAATTGTCTTAAAGTTGGAGTCTCGTGTTGAGAGCTTGTCCGTTGTATTTATTTAGTAAGTTGTCTCTGGGGGTGTTTGGAGTGGTCCTTAAGTTGAGGGTTGTCTAGGTTTGTTAGATTTTTGTTTTAGTTCGTTGTGTTTATGTTGGGATAGCTGTTAGGTTTGGTAGTGGTGAGTTTTTTTTGGCGCTAGGTAGGGCAGTTAGGGGGTGTTTGTTCGTGAGTAGTTTTTTTTTTTGTAGGTTAGGGCATGCTGTGTTGTTTTAAGGGTGTTAGGATTTAGGTGATAGAGGGGTGCGTTTCGTCTCGTTTGTGGTCTGTAGTGGTTTTGTTATTGTCATCCGTAGCAGTTTGTGTTTTTGGTAGTATTTTTAGGTAGTGTTAGTGGTAGATTGGGTTTTGTGGGCAGGAAGGTGTTGTGTAAGGGGTGTTTGTAGTGGTGTTTGTGGTTTTGAGTATGGGTTAGTTGTATTTGGAGGTTGGTAAGTTTTTGTCTGATTTTTTAGGTGGTCTTTTGTTTGCATTTTTAGTAGTTCTTTTGTGGTAGGAGTTCTAAGATCTTAGGGAGTAAGGGTGTGCTGGATGAGTTGGGGTATTTTTAAGTGATCAGCATGTGGTGTAGTGTTGGTCTTTTAGTAGTTTTTAAGGGCTAGAGTGTTTTAGTTCTGTTGTTTTATTATGAAGTAGGTTGTGTTCTTCCCTTTCGGTTTGTTTTTTGTGGTGTTCGTGCTAGTTAGTCTGAGTTTGGTGTTTTAGGTAGGTTTGAGTTGAGGTCCGAGTGGTAGGGTTTCTGTATTTTTTTAGGCGTTTTGTAGTAGTGGTAAGCTCATATAGTTGGCGGTTCTTTTTGTTTGCTTCTCTTACCTGGTGTAGAGTGTTTGTTGTTTTTGTGTGGTATGTTAGCTTATAGTAGTTTTGTGGATGTTGCTTTTGGAGGAGTAGTGATTGAAGAGAGTAAGGTTAGTCTGAGTTGTGTTGTTTAGTAGGATGTAGAGTGTTAGAGTTATTATGCTTGGATGGAGGTTTAGTAGTTGAGTAGTTAATTGTTAAGGTTTTTTGAGTTGTAGAGTATTAGTGTAAGTTGGTTAGGTGTATAAGTTTTCATTTTGTTTCAGGCTGTTTAAAGAGTTGTGTAGCTTTGGTGGGGTTGTTGTTTTTAGCGTGTTAGTGGCTTACGTTAGTTTTTAAAGTCGGTTAAGAGTTTGATTTAGGATGGTTTTTGCGAGTAGAATAAAGTTGTGGGGAGATGTAGGTTTCCTTTTGGGGATTAGTTGCAGGGTGTCTTATGTAGTGGTAGTAGGATTTAGGTAGTGCTGTAAGTAGTTGTAAGTGTTTTTGTTAAGTTGGGGAGTGTTTCGTGGTGAGGAGGGGTCTGGAGGCTATTTTAGTTTTGTTGACGAGTGGTTGGTATATTATTGTTGTAGTAGAGGGTAGCTTGTCATTTTTTAGTATGAGAGTTTTGTGTGGATAGTTGGCAGGTGCAGTCTGTTAGTGATTGTGGGGGTGTGTTGGTTTGAGGATGCTTTTTTGAACAGTGTAGTAGTCTTGGGTAGTTGGTTTTGGCTGTTGAAGGGATTATTCTGGATGTTGTGTGAGTGTTGGGTAGTATTTAGGTTTTAAGGGTCGATGTTTGGGGTCTTGTCTTAGTTGGAGTGAGCGTGTATTTTTTTTTTTTTTTTTTTTTTTGGATGGGGGAGGTTGAATTTAAGGTGAGTAGTTTAGTTAAGGCTTTTTGCGGGGTAGTGTTTTGTAGGTGTTGTTTTTTAGTTTAGTCAGAGTGAGGGTAAGTCTAGTTTTTTTTTGTAGTTTGCTTGGTTATTTGTTTAGGGTTAGTTGGGAACGGTTTCGCTCGTTAGAGGGGTTGAGTTAGTAATGTTAGGTGGTGTGTGGAGGCTATTTTTTTTTTTTTGTGTCAGGTGCGTTAGGTGTCTGTTAGGTAGCTAGGAGAGAAAGGTGTGAGTTGTTAGCAGTTTTGATTGGTGGGTGTAATGTCTTGGAGTTGCTTTAATTGAAGAGTTAGTGGGCTAGTATTTGCCAGGTATTATTTTAGCGGTTCTGTATGTATTAGATAGGTGTTGTTGAGTGTGATCTGATGGGTAGGGTGTCTTATTTGTGGTTAGTTCGGTGTTCGAGGGGTTTAGCTAGTGTGAGTCTTGAGGGTTCGTTTTTGTATTTTGGCTGTTTGGGGGTATTAGTTTGCGATTTTAGGTGTGTCTAGTTAGCTCAGTTTTGGTTAAGTGTTGTTCCTTAGTGTTTGGATTGTTTTGCCTTGTGTATTAAGGTGTCTGTGGGTGTTATTGTGCGTTTTTAGTGTTAGAGTTTTTCGTTAGCGTTGTGGTTAGTTGGCGTTGTCTGTGGAGAGTTTGTTGGTATGGCTGAGGGTGTGCTAGAGTTTAGTTTTTTTAGTTGTGTTTGAGTTGGTTGTTTAGTGGTTCAGTTGAGTTTTTAGGTTAGGGGAGGGTTGAGGGTGGTGGGTTGTTATCTTTTTAGGGTTAGTGTAACACAGTTAGGTTTGTGGAGTTGTTGGGTAAGTTTTTGGATATTGACTTGGTAGTGTTTTGAGGTAGGGAGGTTTTAGTAACTGCTTCTTGTGGGTTGATGTATGTTGAGGTTTAGTAGTTAGTGTTGTTTGGTTTGGTTAGTAGAGGATTTAGGGTAGTGTGGTTGAGAGAGTTTCGAGGTTGAGGGATGATTTTGTTTTTTGTAGTTTGGGGAGGTGCTGTGTTGCCTGGTTTTTGAAACGTTGTTTAGTTAGTAGGTCAGTGGGTTGGAGAGGGTTTTTAGTTAGTTGGTGTTGAGGAGCTGTGGTTATGTGTTTTGGGTTTTGAGTAGTGTTACTTGTAGGTGAGAGAGAGTTAGTGATGGGGTTTGGTTTGTCTTATGGCGTGTTTAGAGTGATTCAGACTTTGTTTGGAGGTTTTGGGCCTGGGAGGGGGATGAGGTAGTAGTTAGTTTGCTTGGGGGATGCTTTTCTTTATTCGCAGGTTGCTTTTTTAAGTTTCACATTGGTGATGGTGGTGTTGCTGTAAGTTTTAGCTGTGTAGGTGATGTGGTTTTAGGTATTGGTTTTACGATATTTGAGATAGTGTTTGTTAGTTAGTTTTTGTAGTGTTAGGATTTTGTTTGATTAGCATTTGGTTAGTATGGTAGGGTGGTTGGTTAGGCTCGGGTGAGGGGTTTTTAGAGTAGGTAGGTATGATAGTTTAGTAGGGTTGTTAAGTTTTGGTGGAGACTTTTTGTTTGTGTGTGCTTGAGGTGGTGGAGGGGTGTTCCGTTGCCTTCAGGTGAGATAGAGTACATGGTGTTGGCATTCTTTTGTAGTGTTAGGGGGTAGTTCTTAGGGGTTTTGAGTGATTAGGTACGGTTTGGTTGAGTAGTGGCGAGTGTTGTTTTGTTCTTTTCTGAGGATTGTGTGTTAGTTTGTTGTTTTAGTTTTATGTAGCTTTGTACCTTGTGTGTGTAGTTGTAGTGTTAAGGTTCGTAGTTCCGGTGGTTTTAGTGCTATTTTGGGATTGGAGCCTACGTAGGTGTTTTTTTATGTAGTGGTGTGTTGGACTAAGTGGTTGATTTTGTTTATTCTGGGTTGGTTTTAGAGAGTCTTTATAGTGGTGTTGTGGGCTAGGATTTGATAGGGCATAGGGTGTGTTTATTAGTTGTGGAAGGTTTTGGTAGGTGGGGTAGGGGTTTGTTTTGTTTTATGTGGTGAGTTTGTAGTGTTTGGTTGTATAGTAGTTTTATTGTTTAGGTAGGTTTAGATAGTTTGTAGTCTGGCTTTGAGGATTTTTCTAGGCTGGGGGTTGTTTGTAGTTTTAAGGTTGTCCGCATATTCTACCTAGGGTGCTTATTTGGTAAGAAATGTCTCGAGTGTGTTGGAGTGGTTTGGAAGAGTGATTATGTGTAGTTAGTGTTTGTAGTGTAGTTTATATAGCTTGATGTGTACTGTCTGGCGTTGGTGAGGTTTTTGGTTTTTCGGGGTTTTTGTTGCTTTGTGGTATTTAGGTTGAGTGATAGTGAGTAGTTGTGGATCCGGGTTAGCTTCTTTTTAGCCAGTTAGGGGTTTGTTTCTGTCGTGTGGTGCTGTTTTCAGTTGCGCAGAGTGTGAGGTGGGTGTTTTGTGTAGGTTGGGTTGGTAGTGGGGTTTAGGAGGTTGAGTTGTGATTAGTTGTTGTGGTAAAGGGTGAAGTTCTATTAGTTGGTAGGTGTGTGAGGTTAGGGTATTGACGTGGTTGTTCTTTTGTTGTATAGTGTGCATAGGAGGATAGATTAGTTTAAGTAGTTTAGGTCTCCTATGGTGTAGATAATTGTTTGGTTAGTTGGGGTGCTGTGATTTGGAGTGTTAAGATGTTGAGGAAGAATTGTCTGTTTTATTAGTAGTATAGAGTATTTGTGTGGTTAGTTTTTGGCTGGATGTAGATCTGTGTTTTTATTAGAGAGTTAGTTTCTCGTGTGGTTCTTGTTGGCAGTGAAGTGTGTGGGCTTGTTGTGTCGTGTGTTGTTCTGGTGTGTTGGGGTAGAGTACGTTTGTTTAGTTTTTCAGGGGGGGTTGGTTTGAGAGTTTCGGGTGTGCTTTAGTTTTGGTTTTTGTTTGTTGAGGAGTTCTTTAGGTGCGAGTTTTAAGTGGGAGTTGAGGTCTTTTTTTTGTGTTTAAGAGGTTAGTGTCGGACTGTCTGTTTTTTGTTTATGTCGGTGCTTGGGTTGTGCTTTGTGGACAGATTTATCGTTTGTTATATTGTATTGTGTGTTTTGGTAGTTATAGGTAGTTTGGTTAGTTTAGTTTTTTATATTCTTTTTCCTTGTGAGTTTGTTAAGTTGTGAAAGTACGTCTTGGGAGTGTTGTAGTTGTTTGCTGTGATCAGCTTTCTTAGTCTGCTATAGGGGTGCTAGTTAGTGTTAGTTTTTAAGCTTGTGGTTTTTAATGAGTTGAGTAGAGTTGTTCTCTGTTTTGGTTTGTTTGTAGTTCAGTTAGTGGGTTTGTTTGTTCGCTTGCTGAAGAGCTTTTGAGTTGTTGTAGTTTTGTGAGGTTAGTATTAGTATAGTGTGGCTGTTAGTTCGTTGTAGCTGTTTTGTTAGTGTTTTTAGTTGTTTTGTAGTTAGCGGTTTTTAGTTAAGGGAGGGAGTATAGGTTGAGAGTTTTTTAGTTTAGAGGTGTATTGAGTTTTTTGTGTAGTTGTAGTCATGGAGGCTGCAGAAGAGTAGTATTGAGGGCGTCTGTCAGGTAGTCTAGTAGCGTGATGGTGTTTGGAGTTTTAGTTTGTATTCTCGTTTTAGTGTAGGTTCAGTATGTGAGGTTTTTAGTTTGTTGTGGGAGCTGCTCGTTGGGTGGGGTAGAGGAGATTGTTAGGTTTGAGTGGAGAGTTTGGAGGTTAGGGTACAAGGTATTGTGGGTTGTAAGAGTTTTTAGTGTTTGTGGGAGGTGCTTTGTTAGTTATAGATCAGGGCGAGTATTGCTTAGTAGCAGTTGGTAGCGTAGGTTGTTTTCTTGTTTTTTAGGATTTGTTGTGCTTATTTAGGATTTGCCCTGGTGTGTATGTTGTTGATGATTTTTGGGTACGTTGTGTTACTTTTGGTGGTGAAGTTTTAGGAGTCTTTTTGTGTGTGTGTTTCATTTTGGCGTGAAGTTAGTGTGTGTTCTTGAGATTTCTTAAGAAGTGTTTTAGGTTAGTTGTTAGTTAGTTTGAAGTGTTTTTTGGTAGTTGTAGGTGTTAGTTGTCGTTGTGTGTTGTTTGAATTAGAGGTTTTGGCTCGTAGTTGTAGAGCTAGTTTTAGTCTTTTTGTGTTTAGCCATTAGTCAAGTTTGAGGTTGGCTTTGGATGTTGTGTGTCTGTTTTTTTTTGTTTTAGGAGAATGGTTGTAGTAGTTTTGATGTTGTGTTTTCCAGGTTCTGAGTTTAGAAAGAGAGGTTGTAGGTAGTTAGTGTTGGGGTTTCTGGTATTTGTTGGAGTGAAGTCGATTTTTTATAAAGAATGGGTTTGAGTAAACTACGTGTTGGTGTGTTTTTAATGTGGTAGTGTTGGCTGTTGTATATTTTGCAATTTCCAATGGAAATAGAATAATAGGCGAAGTTACTCATCATTAGAATAGCACGTGATTGAGTGACGATAGGCAGCTATCATAGTTTGTCGAAAGTCTCCTTGAAAACAATGATGCGTGTCTGGTGCTTTAGTTCAGGGTTTTATCATATGATAGGAGTATATTCAAAGTACAGATAAGTATTTGTTGTGGTGCACCTATGGATATAGTACTTATTAGTTCATTTGTAAAATTTGTCGATGTTTGGCTTTATTTACAGATATCGTATTAGCACTGTTTTTTGCTCTCTAATATATGTAGTTGCGTATAGAATATTTTTGGTTGTTTGTCTGATACGTGCAGATTGATCTGTGTTTGGATGTTGGAAGTGGATGTTGCCCACCTCTTAGGTGTTGTGTTTGGCGATATTATTATAGGTTGTGCTGTAATTTGATTACAAATGTTAATAAAATGTAAGAATTTGTTGTTTGTAGCTACGTAACATCCATTTTTCATCTGTGGTACAGGGTTGTTTACCATAGTTGATTGGTGCAGTCATTTGGTAGATTGCATGTTGTATTATGCCGGTAGTGTAGAAGGTTGCAGCACCGCCCGTTTACAGGTATGTTTTTGTTTCTAATTTGTTCTTGTAAAGTGTGTTTCAATTGGAATTAGAATGTTTATGAGCTATGTGCGTGTTTTGTGTCTTACGTATTCTTGTAGTTTTTGTTTTAAATGTCAGTAGTGTTTGGTGTGGGTTTTGAATGAAATGTATTGGGGCCTGTAACTGCCATTAGAGTTACAAATTTTTTTCATATCTCATTTATAACCATGGCTTAAATGCCATTTTAATGATTATAATGCCTTCTGAGTTTCTATTTGGAAGATTTAAGGCCTTGAAGTTTTCCTATTTAAAGCTGAATTGTGTTGTAGTATGTTTTATCATTCTTATATCTGTGTTGGTTTAGTTGTGTTTGTTATCTATGGGTCCCTTTTTTATATTGGATAAGTTAGGCGAAGTTGCTGAATCTCCTCGGTTGCTCGATAAAATGAGGGTGGTGTTTACCCAAGCGCGTAAGGAAGAGGCATCTTTTGCAACATTAATGCGTGAGCTTTGTTGTTCACTTCGTGTGTCATTAAGTAAGAAGCGTAGGCTGGCAGTTGAGTTAGAGGGACACGAAAAGCAGGGAAATGAGGTGAGGGCTTTTGAGAACATGAAAGAGATTGTTGCCCATGATTTTGTGATGCTTGGTCTTTTGGAACAATTATTAGCTCGTGCTCAGGTTGGGTGGATCTTAAGGATGGCTATTTGGCTGATGTGGAAGAGAAGGTGTAGGTTTTTGTCTGGATTCTTGATTTCTTTGTGGTCTATTGCTTAGGGGTTGTCAGCTTCGTCTTGTTTGAATAATGTGGATGTTTGGTTTGGATGATGTTTAGGAATTTTGGTGTTTTTAATTTCCATAAAATGAGACTATGCTGTTGAAATAGTTGGATGTTAAGATTTCAGATGATGAGCATTTAATTTTCTAGTTTGAATGAAGTTAATGATTAGTTGAATGTGGTTACGATAGTTTTGGATTGTGTAAAATCAATGCACTGTATAAGTTAGTTTTCAGTTTGTGTTTGCTAGATATGCTATAAATCTTGATATAAGTAAATCAGAAAAATAGGTAACTGTAATGTATAAGCAAAGTCTAAGTAGATTGGTTAACATAGGTTGTTGAGTGTCTCCCTGTATACAATGTTTCGGGTACAGTTTTTGAGTTCTTTGTCTACGTCTTCTATCATTAATATTTTTAGCCCTCTAGGACTTGTCACTCTAGATAGAGCCACGTAAAGTTAACCATGGCTATAACAACCCCATTTTGACATATATAGCAGCGGAAGCTAATCTGGGGTATTATTTCATAGTACAACAGTCATAATCATAGAAAACGAATCGTAAAGAGACGTTTTTGGAAAATTTAGTTATCATTCATTTATTCATCAGAGTTTTTACAAAAGAGAGGTCCCAAACATCTAGAAACATAAAGTTTGAATGATAACAGTTTAGCCATCTTCAAGTCCATGCCACTCCGTGCCATAAGATGCTCAGTTACCTGAGATAAACATGCTAAAAAGTCAACACAAAGGTTGAGTGAAATTCATAGGTTTATGTTAAACAGTTTGAATACAAGTTCAATAGTGGGTTACGTTGTTATACACCCATAAGTGTAATAATTGCAATGAGTACAATTATTATAGAAAACAGTATTATTTCCCTAAGCTCATGACACCGAGACCTTGAGATAATCAATAATCACAAGAAGTTGCCCCAACGGGTGCCTTTGCCAAACACCCGCATAGTGATTCAAATGAAGTGCGTTTGGTTACCAGAAAGTATAGGTACACCAACGGGGAAGCTCAGTCCCAAATAGATCTATTCACAGCATTCGCGCTTACTCCGAAAAGTAATTAACGGTTCATGATAGTGGGGTCTTAATGGCAAAAGTAAGGACTTAGGCAATAATATATCAGGATAGCATACAGTTGGAAAAACACTCGTATTCATGGTTTATAGCATGTATCCCCCTCGCGGGTTTATGAAAACATTAGAAGATTTAAAATGCGAGGCTATGAACTCACCTTAACAGGGAAATCTGATTGATGGCAAAAGTATATCAAGTGAAAGTAACAGCTACGTCACGCAACCTGGGGTAATATGTCAAGTCTTAGTGTGATGGTTTATGTTTCAAAACTTTATAAAGTTTAACGTATTACTTTGATTTATTAATTTATGGAAATATTGTATCACTGTTCGGGCTATCATAATCCAGAGGCCATGTAGTATCGTTTGAGGAGTCAAGGCACTTTAAATCGTAAACCCAGCAAACTCGTCAAAACAAATACCCAAATGGAACCCCTCACATGAAATTCCCTAGTAACGTGATACGATAAGATTTTAAGTTTCTTCAAAAGCTAGTCGATGATAAATTATGTTAATTATATAACGTAAATGCGTCGATCGTTGATTAATAGCGCTAAATGTATCGGGTTTTAATAAAATCGAGTCTTATAATATTAATATATATTTTTATAATTTATATAAAAATATTATATTTTATATTTTTAAGTTTGCAAAAATGGCAATATATACCCTCGATTTATAAACTTTTACAAGTTTAGTCCTTTATATATAAAGTATATATAATTTAAACCTTTAACTTTGAAACTTGGCAAGATAGGTCCTTATAGTTATAACTTTAAGAAAATGACATTTTCAGCCCCTCTAGTTATAAATTTCAGAAAGTTACGATATATACCCCTATGCATGAAAACATTTGCATATCAAGTCCAAAATTTATAATTTTGATATTTTTGAAATCCAAAAGAGTTTTGCAGGTCATGGCTTATTAGAATAAGCTAAAATAAGATGTTCTAACATAACAAAAGTTTAGAAAAAGGATTCGTTAGCTAGAAAATCAAAACGGGTCATTTTTAGGGTTTTAATAAAAAACACATGGGTTTGAGGATTCAAGGCTTCAAACAAGAGTTTATATATGATCTTAAGAGTATTATGAACATTCTAAAACAGATTATGAGCTTATTGAACAAGATTTTGAGCTTACTTGAGCTAAAATGGGTCAAAATGGGGTTTTTGGATTCGTACGCCTAGTAACGACTTTAAGGGCTTTTTCCTCTTGGTTCTTGGCTTTAATTATGATCTTAGGGGCCTTCTACTTCTTTGGCTGAGCTAGAACTCAATTTGTGTTTGTGGTGAAGATTTAAGGTGTGATTTGAAAGGGTGTATATGTTTCGGCTTATATAGGGCCCATATGAGCTTGGTGCCCAAGTTTTGATGTTTGGTTAGTGTCAAGGCTAGTGGAGATGACTAAGGGATGCTAGATGGTGAGTCTTGAGAGCTAGGAAACTAGATATGAAAGGTGTAAGGGTGTGGAGGTGGTTTCGGCTAGTATGGAGTGACAAGGAGGTGATGAGAAGTGGTGGTAGTAGCTAATAAGGAGGTGATAGAGGTGCTTGTATGCTTGCTTGGTGACATGGTGGTGAGGTCATAAAGGTGCTTGAGGTGTTAGGGTGCTAGCTTAGGTGTAAATGGGTTAAAAATGAAAGAAAAAGGGTGTCGGGTTGGTTTTTGTTTCGGCTTAGGGGGGTTTTAATTCAAGTTAGGGTTAGGTTTTAGGATAGCTTAAGGTTTAGGATTAAGGTTAGGTTTTAGGATTAAGGTTTAGGGTTTAGGATTAAGGTTTAGGGCTTAGTTTTAGGTTTAAAATGAAATTAGGGTTTTAGGGTTTCGTTTAGGGTTTAGGGTTTTAGATTAGGGTTTTAGAAAGAATTAGGGTTTAGGTTTAGGGTTTAGAAGTCATGCATTAAGTGCTTGTACCTTGTGTTAAAGTGGTCGTAAGAAACTAAAGTGATTTAAGAGGTAAATTGACCTAGATTGGTTTTCTTGCATTATTGATTTGTACATTGGGCTTTAGAAAGTTGTAACTTGATTTAGGAGGGAAAAGATATTCAAATGTTGAGCATTGTACACTTGTATACATGTTTGAAGGCTTGCACATTCATTTTATATGTATACATTACATATAATTAGAGTTTTGATATAAACGTTAACGGATAAAGTCTATTTTGATATAACGTTTTAAATGGTATGTTAAATGGATAATGTACTTGGTAAAATGTTAATAAGATATAGACTTGACACATTAGGATGTTTACATGATATAAACATAGATAGAATTTGCATAGGTAGGTTGCATGAGCTCGTTTACTTTAGAGATGCAAATTACGTTGCATAATGAGATAAAGCAAAAATTATCCCTGTAAAAAGGTGATATATATAATAGATGGATATTACAGTGCATCTAATTTAATAGATGGATATATGTATATGTATATATGTCATTGATGAAAATTACGGGTTGTTATAGTCTCCCTCCCTTATAGAAATCTCGTCCCGAGATTTAGTTGGATGCCGGAGTGATGTTTGAAAACAGATGTGGATACTTGGCACGAATTTGATCTTCGTGTTCCCACGTAAATTCTGGTCCTCTTTTATTGTTCCATTTACTTTGACTATAGGAATACGTCTTTGTTTTAGTGCCTTGGACTTCTCGATCCATGAATCTCTACTGGTTCATCCAAAAAGTTGAGGTTTGTCTCGAGTCGAAAGCTCTTTCATTGGAATGTCAAGGGATTCGTCAAAAATAAGCATTCTTTGATTAGAAATTGTGGACATTAATGAGCTCTTCAGGAAGCTCAAGTTTATATTGCATTGGGCCAATCCGTTCAAGGATTTTGAAAGTCCAATGTACCAGGATTATATTTCTCGTTTCCGATTCGGATGTCACCCGTTACGCGAGGTGTAACTTTTTAACATACACGATCTCCAACTTGGGAAATTATAAAGGCTTTTGCCTTATCATGGAGTTGACTTCTTTGCGTCTCTTGCCAGCTTGAAGCGTTGTCGAATTTGCACTATCTTTTTAGTGGTTTCATGGATTATTTCTGGTCTTGTAAGTTGAACATCTCCAACTTTGGCCCAGCAAACAGGTGATCTGCACTTTCGACCATAAAGTGCCTCAAATGGTGCTGCCTTAATACTGGCATGGTAACTGTTATTGTAAGAAAATTCTACTAATGGTAAGTGTTTTTCCCATCCTTTTCCAAAATCTATAACACAGGCTCGAAGCATGTCTTCAAGTGTTTGGATGGTCCTTTCACTTTGCCCATCAGTTTCGGGATGATATGCCGTACTCATGTCTAATTGAGTACCTAAAGCACTTTGTAATGATTGCCAGAATCTGGACGTGAAATGACTGTCACGATCCGAGATGATAGATATTGGCACTCCATGCCGGGAGACTATTTCCTTTATGTATAACCTTGTAAGGGTTTCCATACTATCTGTCTCTCGGGTAGGGATGAAATGTGCGGATTTGGTAAGGCGATCGACAATGACCCAGATTGTGTCATGTCCGTTTGAGGTTTTGGGTAGTTTTGTAATGAAATCCATCGTTATTCTTTCCCACTTCCACATGGGAATCTCCGGTTGTGCTTGAAGCGGATGTCTTTATAACATTCTGCCTTAAACTCTAGAACCCATGTCCAAACATTTGCCACATATTCAGCGATGATTGCCCTTCATGTTAGGCCACCAATAGAGTTTCTTTAGATCCTGATACATCTTGTCAGAACCTGGGTGAATGGAATACTTTGATTTATGGGACTCATGCATGATTAAGTCTCAGATTACCAAAAAGTGGTAACCAGCTTTGGTTTTTAATACAACGAGTTCCATCAGGACGTATTTCAAATGCTTTGTCCATTCCTCGTAAGTTCTCAGCTTTGATGTTTTCTTCTTTGAGTGCTTCAGTTTGAACTTTGAGAATTTGTGATGGTAATTTTGGATGAATGGTCATAACTAATGATCTAACTCAGAGTGGTTTGATTCGTTCCTTCCGGCTTAAGGCATCTGCTATGACATTTGCCTTTCCAGGATGGTAGCGAATTTCACAATCGTAATCTGCAAGCAATTCTAGCCAACGGCGTTGTCTCATATTCAACTCTTTCTGATCAAGGATATGATGAAGACTTTTATAATCAATGAACACAGTACATTTGGTGCCATACAGACAGTATCTCCAAATTCTAAGAGCGAACACTACTGCTCCTAATTCAAGATCATGAGTGGTATAGTTTTCTTCATTAGGCTTAAGTTGTTGGGATGCATATGCAATAACCTTCTCTTTTTGCATTAACAGCGCTCACAGACCTTGATGGGATGCATCACAGTAAACAACAAAATCATCATTTCCTTCTGGTAATGCTAAGATTGGAGCTTCACATAGCTTCTGTTTTAGTAGTTGAAAAGCCGACTCTTGGTCTTCACCCCAGATATACTTCTTGTTTTTCTAGGTTAATTCAGTCAAATACTTTGCAATCTTCGAGAAATCTTTGATAAATCTCCGATAATAGCCGGTAAGTCCTAAGAATTGATGTATTTCTGTGGGTGTAGTAGGAGATGTCCAATTCTTAACTGCTTCAATCTTGGCGGGGTCAACATGAAGTCCTTGACTATTAATTAAGTGTCCAAGAAATTGCACGATACGAATCCAGAAATCACACTTGGAGAACTTGGCATACAACTTCTCTTTCTTGAGTAATTCTAGGATTATTCTCAAATGATTTGCGTGCTCTTCTTTGTTACGAGAGTAGATGAGAATATCATCGATGAACACTATTACGAATTTGTCCAAGTATGGTTTACACACATAGTTCATGAGATCTATAAATACAGCAGGTGCGTTAGTTAAACCAAATGGCATTACTTGAAATTCATAATGTCTGTATCTTGTTCTGAAAGCAGTCTTGGGAATATCTTCATCCATGACTCTCAGTTGATGATAGCCTGATCTTAAGTCAATCTTCGAGTAGACACTCGAACCTTGAAGTTGGTCAAATAAGTCATCAATCCTGGGTAATGGGTAACGATTCTTTATGGTAAGTTTATTCAACTCCCGGTAATCGATACACATTCTGAAAGATCCGTCTTTCTTTTTGACAAACAAGACAGGAGCTCCCCAGGGTGAAGTACTTGGTCGGATAAAACCTCGATCTGACAACTCTTGAAGTTGGTTAGATAGTTCCTGAATTTCTGAAGGATCTAATCTATAAGGTGCTCGGGCTACAGGTGCTATTCCTAGAATTAGATCGATTTGGAATTCTACTTGGCAAACGGGAGGAAGGCCAGGTAGATCTTCAGGAAAAACTTCTAGAAATTCTTTGACTACCAGTATATCTTCTAGTCTTTTCTCGTCTGACTTCTTCTCTATTACTTGGGCTACGAAAACTTGACAACCTCGGGATATATATCTTTCGGTTTTTATACAAGATATGAGATTTAGTCGGGTTTTACTTTGATTACCTCGGATGATCAAAGTTTCACCATTGATTGGGATGTGGACGACTTTCTCGTCACAGATAATTCTAGCATGATACTTGGATAACCAATCCATACCAATGACGACGTCGAAACTACCGAGTTTGATTGGCATAAGATCAATTTCGAAAGGTTGGTTTAACAAGGTCAGGGTGCAACCCTGAATAACGGTGTTTGTGCTTATTAGGTTTCCGTCAGCCATTTTGATATTGTAAAAGGTATCTATTGTAATGGGTGGAATATTTAGCATAGAGGCAAGAGATATGGATACGAAGCTTTTATCGGCTCCAGAATCAAATAATACTCTAGCTAGATGTTGGTTTAGAAGGAACATACCCGTGACTACGTTCGGGTCTTGGTGAGCATTCCTATCCCTCAGCATGTAGGCTCTTCCCTGGGCATTATTATTGTTGGTCTTTTGGCATTGATTTGCATAATGCCCGTTCTCTCCATAGGCATGACAAGTAACTGTCACTGGTAGCAGATTACTTCTAGTGGCTGGCCCTTTGTTTCTATAGTTCTTGGTCAGATGGCCTACCTTGTTGCAAGTATTACACTTAACAGTGCAAGGTCCTATGTGATGCAGAGTGCATTTCTTACACAAAGGACGGTTTCCAATATACCCATTGTTTTTAGTTGGGGTGGCAGCATAAGCCCTGAAGGTTTCCTGTCTTCTGTTATGTTGTGGTTGGTGATTATTGTAGCGGTTGTTGGTGTTAGTGTTACGGTAGTTGTTGTTGTTGTTGAAAGTTCTTCTATCGTTAAACTTTTGTTTCTGATCACTTAATACTTGCACTGGAGTGTGCTTTGTTACCCGATCTATTAGCCTCTGTGCTATGTTAATGGCTTCCTCTAGAGTTTGAGGTTTAGAGGTGGTAACATTCCCTTCAATACTTCAAGGCAATCCCCCGAAGAAAACTTCCATCATTTTCTTAGAATCTGGCACCATAGTGGGACACAAGGTTGCCAATTCCTAGAATCTTCTCGCATATGTCTTGAGATCATTCCCCTTTACATTCAGATGGTAAAATTCGTCTTCCATCTTCTGGACCTCAGTTCGGGGACAGTACTTCTTTATCAAAAGCTTCTTGAATTTAACCTAGGTAATCTTGTAAGCTTCTTCTATCCTAATAGGTTGGGCAAAAGAATTCCACCAGGATAGAGCTTCTTCAGTTAAAGTACCACTAGCAAACTTCACCTTGCAGTCTTTGGTACAGTTGCTACGGGAAAACACTGATTCAGTTCACTCAAACCAGCGGATAAGTCCAACACCTCCTTCTAAACCTTTGAAGTTGATAGGTTGGCAACTCATGAACTATTTGTAGCTACACTTTCTTGCTACAGGAGCTTCTCTTTCTCTGGTGTTCCTATTGGTATTGTTAGCATTTGCCATTGTTACAGCTTGTGCTTCCAGAGCTGCGATAACACTGTCAGCAACTAGTTTCCTGATGGCAGCTTGAGTCATGGCTGGTGCTTCAGATATTGATGTCCTTTTGGGAGGCATTCTATCAACATAAGACAACACGTAATAAGAATGATATCACAAGTCATAAAATGCAATGCTTATTTTTGAACTTTAAGTATTTTTAACAATAGTGATATTGAAATCATAGATACTTATTTGATATGGATTCTAACAAGCATAGAAGTCACGGTATGATTCATAATGATGACGACGGAGATAATGATGCATATTATTAAAATTTCTCGTGTATCGTTATCTCCAGGGTTGAATATAGGATGAATAATATAAATTGGTAATATGAAACAACAAGGTATAACGGGATCATCATTGTATTATATCATGAACAACTTGCCTTTGTACTGTACATAGTCAAAATTTGACAAGTGTTGTTATTTATACCACACATCCCGTGGTTAGGTTCTAACAAAAGCTATAACTAAGATCTAATCTAGTAGTCCGATGGTCCTTCCTGGCTGTTCTTGTGTTCATAGATTGCATTTAGAAGACTTTCCTTATCTACTTGGTGATGAACCTGGATATCTTTGATGATTTGTTCTAGATTAGCAATCATGAAGCGAGTCAGAGAAATCTTGCTGTTATTTCCCAATTGCCTTCTTTAAAGTTTAACAATTTGAGTATGAGACTCTCAGAGTTCAGCTTCCAAATTGTCAAAATCTTGTTGTATGATCAGCCGACCTTTTCTAAGACCTTCTATTTTGTCTTCTATGTGCTCAATGCGGTCGAGAGAGAGTTTATCTAGATAATTCAAAATTTCCTCAATTTTCTCCTCATGACGTTCCAGACTTGTCTTACGAGAGCTTTCTCCTATCTTAAATGCTTGAGGTAGGGCAGAAGTAGAGGAGGATGATCGGTCATGGCCTCATTTCCTAAGTGGCAATAATAGCTCAGGAAGAAAGAATTCTTGAGAATTAAACATTGGAGATAGCATTAAAGATGGAGGCACAATAGTTGGCGGTGGAATAGGTGATTCTTTAGCATAATATGCTTGCATGACCATCATATAGGGGTCATCATGAAAAAGTGAAAGAGTTGGTGAAGCTATTGGAGCTAAACCAAATGAGTTATTTGAAGAGCTAGAATAAGTATTCCCTGGTGAAGCTGGGACATAGTCCGGTGAAGCCGGGATATAGTCTGGAAAGTTAGAGGAAAAAAGCATCCTCAATATCAGAAGTAGGGTGGTTGGGAGAAGACATCACTCTGTTAACAACCCAGCGGTAAATAACATAAGTTATTTATATAATAGTATAATAGTTATGTACTTTACATACTATTCGGGAGATGTAGTGGCACGGAGGACTTTCTTAGATGTAAAAAGAAAAGTAGTTATAGTTAAGGTTTCAACCTTGTTCTCTATAACCGTGGCTCTTGATACCAATCTATAACACCCCCATTTTGACAAATATAGCAACGGAAGCTAATCTGGGGTATTAATTCATAGTACAACAGTCATAATCATAGAAAAGGACTCATAGAGAGAGGTTTTTGGAAAATTTAGTTATCATTCATTTATTCATTAAAGTTTTACAAAAAGAGAGAGGTCCCAACATCTAGAAACATAAAGTTTGAATGATAACAATTTAGCCGTCTTCAAGTCCATGCCACTCCGTGCCAGAAGATGCTCAGTTACCTAAGATAAACATGCTAAAAAGTCAACACAAAGGTTGAGGGAAATTCATAGGATTATGTTACACAGTTTGAATACAAGTTCAATAGTGGGTTACATTGTTATACAACCATAAGTGTAATAATTGCAATGAGTATAATTATTATAGAAAATAGTATTATTGCCCTAAGCTCATGACACCGAGACCTTGAGATAATCAATAATCACAAGAAGTTGCCCCAACGGGGGAGTATAGGTACACCAACGGGGGAGTTTAGTCCTAAATAGATCTATTCACAGCATTCGTGCTTACTCCTAAAAGTAATAAACGGTTCATGATAGTGGGGTCTTAATAGCAAAAGTAAGGACTTAGGCGATAATATATCAGGATAACATACAGTTGGAAAAACACTCGTATTCATGGTTTATAGCATGTATCCCCCTCGCGGGTTTATAAAAACATTAGAAGATTTAAAATGTGAGGCTATGAACTCACCTTAACAGGGAAATCTGATTGATGGCAAAAATATATCAACTGAAAGTAACGGTCTCATCACGCAACCTGAGGTAATATGTCAAGTCTTAGTGTGATGGTTTATGTTTCAAAACTTCATAAAGTTTAATGTATTACTTTGATTTATTAATTTATGGAAATATTATATCACTGTTCGGGCTATCATAATCTAGAGGCCATGTAGCATTGTTTGAGGAGTCAGGGCACTTTAAATCGTAAACCCAGCAAACTCGTCAAAACAAATACCCAAATTGAACCCCTCATATGAAATTCCCTAGTAACGTGATACGATAAGATTTTAAGTTTCTTTAAAAGCTAGTCGATGATAAATTACGTTAAATATATAACGTAATTGTTTTATAATGCGTTGATCGATGATTAATAGCGATAAATGTATCGGGTTTTAATAAAATCGAGTCTTATAATATTAATATATATTTTTACAATTTAAATAAAAATATTATATTTTATATTTTTAAGTTTTCAAAATGGCAATAAATACCCTTGATTTATAAATTGTTACAAATTTAGTCCTTTTTATATAAAGTATATATAATTTAATCCTTTAACTTTAGAACTTGACAAAACAGCCCCTTGTAGTTATAACTTTAGGAAAATGACATTTTTAGTCCCTCTAGTTATAAATTTCAAAAGTTACGATATATACCCCTATGCATGAAAACATTTGCAAATCAAGTCCAAAATTCATAATTTTGATATTTTTGAAAATCAAAAGAGTTTTGCAGGTCATGGCTTATTAAAATAAGCTATAATAAGTATATTTTACGAGCTTATAGCTTATGGAAAGGGCTTATAAACAAGAAAATCCAAAATGGGTTCGTTTGGTTTAGAAAAATAAACCCGATGGGTTTGATTTGAAGTTTATAAAAGTGATAATAGAGCTTATTAGAATAGCTTATCATAACAGCTTATGACTTTTGCTTATATATTTTATAAAAATGAGCTTTTAGGGTTTTAGGGTGTGTTTGGTTTTAGGAAAAACCAAACCGAATGGGTTATGGTTCAAAGCTTCTAACAAGAGCTTATATATGATCTTAGGAAAGCTTATTAAAGATTTAAACAATATTAGCTTATTGAACAATATTTTGAGATTACTTGTGCTTATTAAGGGTCGATTGCTTATTTGGGTTCGAACGCCTAAGAAATGAATCAAGGACCTTCAATCTTTTGTTTCTTAGTTTACTTGTGAGTTCTTCTTTGCTCTCTTCTTTTGCAATGGTTAGATTCACACTTTGAGAGGTGTTTTGAGTTTTAAATGATGAGTTATAAAGACTATGTTCTGTATGCGTGGGTATTATAGTGCTAGGGAAAAGTCTTAGAGGCCTAAGATTACTTAGTAGTAGGGGATCAAGGCTATAAAGTGGTGACTATGGGTTGGCTCAGATTGAGTTGAGGGGTTATGATTGTAGCTATGCACTGCGCTGGAGGTGTCGGTGGGGAAGGTCGTGGCTACCATGGAGGTGTTGTAACGATGTTTTCGTTTGCTTAGTGGCCAAGGGAAGTGATGGAGGTACTTTTGTACTTGCTTGGTGACATGGTGGTGATGTCATAGAGGTGCTTGAGGTTCTAGGTTGCTAGCTTAGGTGTAAATGGTTCAAAAATGAAAAAAAAGGTGTCGGGTTGGTTTTGGTCTCGGGTTATGGTTTTTGGTTTGAATTTGAATTAGGGTTAAGATTTAGGATAGATTAGGGTTTAGGATTAAGGTTTAATGTTAGGATTAGGGTTTAGGATTAAGGTTTAAGGTTTAGGATTAAAGTTTAGGGTTTAGTTTTAGGTTTAAAATGAAACTAGGGTTTTAGGGTTTTGTTTAGGGTTTAGGGTTTAAGGTTTTAGATTAGGGTTTTAAGATGATTTAGGGTTTAGGTTTAGGGTTTAGAAGTCATTCATTAAGTGTTTATACCTTTTGCTAAAGTGGTAGTAAGAAACTAATGTGATTTAGGAGGTAAAATGTCCTAGTTTGGTTTTCTTGCATTATTAACTTATACATTAGGCTTTAGAAAGTTGTAACTTGATTTAGGAGGAAAAAGATATTCAAATGTTATGCATTGTACACTTGTACACATGCTTGAAGGCTTAGACATTCATTTTATATGTATACATGACATATAATTAGGGTTTTGATATAAATGTTAACGGATAAAGTCTATTTTGATTTAACGTTGTAAATGGTACGTTAAATGGATAATGTACTTGGTAAAAATGATATTAAGATATAGACTTGACATATTTGGATGTTTACATGATATAAACATAGATAGAATTGGCATAGGTAGGTTGCATGAGCTCGTTTACTTTAGAGATGCAAGTTACGTTGCGTAATGAGATAAAGTAAAAAAATTCCCTGTAAAAAGGTTGTATAAATAATAGATAGATATTACAGTGCATCTAATTTAATAGATGGATAATTACAGTGATGAAAATTACGGGTTGTTATACACAACAAGATGAGTCTTGTTTCTAATGACCGTGTTCTCTTCATCATGCTTGTTTTTAAATAACTATTTCAAGGTTAGGGGTTTTATGTTATCTGGGGCGGGCACTAACACCCATACATCAATCCTTTTGAACTGAAGAAGTTCTTCTTGCATAGACTCAATCCATGCAAGGTCTTTCATAGCCTCTTTAACATTACTTAGTTCCATAGTGCTCACAGTTAATGCATACATGCACATGTTACAATCTATTTGGAGTTGATTCCTTGTTAAAAACTAGTCGTGAGGGTTCCTATCACTTGTTCTAGAGGGTCATCCTTAGTCCATAAATATTTGTGAGGGTAAGGATGATAAAAGTATGCATGTTTGATGGATCTACATATTGTGAAGATGATGATTAAGCATCACTTGTAGATGGTGGAGCAAATGCATTTACAAATGTATTCCCATCGAGCATAGCATTTGGAACATTATCAACAACTATTTTAGGCCGGAGTGAAGCTTGATTATCTTGTTGCTGAACATGTTGTTGTTGTGGTTCAAGCTCGTCAACATCCTATGACGTGTTTGGAATATTTGTAGCTTAAGAGGATGAATTTGTTGGTGTTGGTGCGGTGTCTGCTGTTGTTGTAGATGTCGTTGGAGTCTGAAGAACTTGAGGTGCTTGAGTAGCCAGAGCAGTTCTTGTAGCAACTAACGGTTGACCACCAATGTAATCATCTTACATAGCTTCGAACAGTAAATCCAATTTACGTTCAGTTGGTTGTTGAGTTGTTATTGTTGACAGAGCATAAGTAAGATCGAGTCCTGAACTGATTTGTCTAGAAGTCATGCCTTGAAGCCTGGGTTTTAAACTGCGTTGTTCAAAAGCTATAGCTGAAAGCTCATCAAATGTTACATTCATTGTCTCCATTATTTTCTTTGTCCGCCGGTTGTAAACTCTGTAAGCACAGGAAGTAGTCGAATAACCAATGAAGAAGCAAATATCACCTTTTGCACCAAGCTTCCCAATGTCCTCACGGTCATTCTTGGGATAACAAAGAGCCCCGAATACATGTATAAATGAGATATCTGGTTTTCTGCCGTTAATGAGCTCGTATGGTGTTTTGTCGAATCGACGGTGAATGATGGAGCTGTTTTGAGTGTACCACGTAGTAACAATCGGTTCAGCCCATAAGAATAATGGTGCACGAGAGAAAATTAACATTGTTCTAGCAGCCTCTACTAATGTTCGGTTTCTTCGTTCCACGACTCCATTTTGCTGAGGAGTTCTGACCGAAAATGATTGGTAAGAGATACCAACACTATTAAAGTATTCATAAGCACTTGATTCTTAAATTATGTGCCGTTGTAAGTTCTTACCATAATGACTGGAGCTCGCAGTAGAATTGTAATTTTCTTAAGAAAGGTTCTAATCTCCTAAGGTGCTTCATATTTTGATCTGAGAAAGTGTACCCACGTGTAACGAGAGTAATCGTTTACAATCACCAGATCGTACCGCTTACCGTTTATGCTTTTGACTCTCATTGTTCCACACAAATCCATATGAAGAAGGTGTAACCTCTGCTTAGAATTGTGAATAGGTTTGGGTAGGTAAGATGCCTTTTTGCTTTTTCCTTGCTCACATGAGGGACAAAGATGTTCTTTATGATATTTGAATTTTAGAAGACTGGTGACGAGATCTTAGCAAGGTCATTTATGGTGTCGAAATTGAGGTGGGATAAATGTTGGTGCCATAACCATGACTTGGTAGAAGTGGCACGAGCCATGAGGAAAATTAGAGATGTAGAGGCCATTTCATGGAGATTGATGGTGTAAAGGTTTGTTGTACGATTTCCTTTTAACAAATCAACTCCATCTAGATTTCTAACAAAACATGTGTTTCTTCTAAAAGCGACCACTAAATTTAAATCACAGAACTGCCCAACCATGAATAGGTTATGCCCCAAGCCCTCAACGAAATAAACCTTGGTGATTAAAATATTTCCCCATTGATGATTACCATAACCCAAAATTATAGCAACATGATCATTTCTAAAGCGGACGGTTCCCAAAAGCTTCCAGACAAAATTTATAAGAAGCTTTAGATTCTCGGTCATATGCTTGGAACAACCCGAGTTGGCGCACCATAAACAAATTTGATAACCTTCCAAGAAAATAAGTGGAATTTGGAAACCGTTTGATTGTAGGTTCCTGAGGGTTAGAAGTACATGCTTTATCACCATTTGAGCAGCTAGATTGACACTCAGATTTACTGGATGCGATTATTTTTCCTTTAAGGTCAAAAATTCTGCCAGTTGGTGAGCACCTAAGGAATGTTCTAGGTTTCTTAGGCTTAGGTGAAGCAAGTATTTCGTTAGATCCTACCTTTTTAGGTTTCCTGATTGTTGGCTTATGTTTCTTTTGATTTGCAACATTTGAAGCATTTGCCTTTTGTTTCTTACCACGAGAATTCATGCCATTCACATAATTAAACACGCAGACATCATGATCAGCAATAATTAACATTGCTTACACATAGCACAAACAACTTCAGATTTATCATTCTGAATGGCAAGCTTAACGTTATTACATTCAGATGACATAGGTTTCTTATTCTTAGAAAGCAGTAAATTCCTATGGTGTTCTTCTACTTCAACTTCTTTATTTTTGATGCAACTACTCTTAGACACAGATGGGACCCTATCATTCTTTGTATTGCTCCTAAGCTGTGGCCTTCTGGTCTTAGCTGTGTTGCCTACTCCTGTAGTAGACAAACCATGTGAGTCAGAATTGACATGATTCTTAGTGGCATGAGGTTGTGAAAAAGTGATCGCATTTGTCCTAACGCTTGCTCTAACTTTGTTGATAGGCACAAATTTATCTTCCTTAAAAGTCTTAGAAGGATTAATCTTAAACATTCCTGGGGCAATCACGTTATTATTTTTCATAACTTTTGATTCTTGTGGTGTGGGTACCGAGTTTGAAGTGACTGGATTTGACAAATCATTCGTCTCATCAACCTTTTAAGGAACCCAAGGTTTTGAAAAGTTTTGACTTTTAGATTGAAATGCATTTGATTGTCTCACAACAAAAAAATTTCTTAAAGATTGCAAAGACGATTTCCTTACGATTGATTGATTTGCAAACTTAGTATTCGCACGCGTACCTTTGGTGATGTCCTTTTGTTTAGAAACCTTATCAAATAACTGGGCTCTAAGCTTAGCATTTTCATAAATTGTATCATGTAATTTGTTTTTCAAAGAGTCAATTATTGTTTTTGTTTGAGTTTGTGTCACATTGATAGAGTCAAACAGGTTCTTGTATGTGGTCTTAAGATGAGCATTTTCTTTAGCATAATTTAAAACCTGAAACTCTAATTCCACGTTCTTATTTTCTAGTTTCTGAGACAACTTACCAAGGGTATCTGATACACATAGAGTATCCTTACATTTACCCTTGAGATCTCCCAACTAAGCTTGCAACCGTTTGATCTTTTGTTGCATGTCATTATAAGCTTTCTCGTATGAAATTTTGTCGTATTTGCATTCTTCGCATTTTTTGTACCAATCATTCCAAAGTTTAGCATATTCATTCTCCTTTTTAATGATACAATTTTCAAATCGTTCTTTTGTACGTTCAAGCTCAGTTTGAAGATCAGATGTTTTAACAACAGTAGGATTTTGCACAATAGACATAATATCTTGACTGGAAACTGCTCTCAAGAGATGCTCGATTTCAAATTCCAAAGCTTTGTGCTTAACAAGAGATTCACCAGCTTCTTTTGCAAGAGATTTGAAGTCTCAAACAAATTTAGCTGCTTCTTTTAAAAAAATTATATTTCAAAGTTTTGCACTCTAGCATCAACTTGGTTAACGATAGGAAAAATTTTATCTTTTACAATTTTGTAAATCTCTTGGTGAATAGAAGACGACCAATTGTGTATATCTAAAGTCATTTTTTATTTAACAACACGTTCAAGAGTCACAATGGTGCTTTTTACCTCATTTAGAAATTTTCATGCAACACTTGGTTTAGTATCATCCGAAAACTCTTCATTTGGTATTGAAATTGGTTTAGAAACATTGGCCGTTTTGGAAGTATTTAAAAAATACAACTCTTCACGTGACTTGGCCGTTTAAGAAACAAAAACCCCCAGAAGATGATTAATCTTTGTATAATTTGCCGGTTTTATTTCTTTGTT